>WSYH01016182.1:0-13429 GCA_036426205.1 Ascaphus truei
CCCTAGAGATACTCTTCTAATAACCCTTAGAGATACTCTTCTAATAACCCCTAGAGATACTCTGCTAATAACCCCTAGAGCTGTTGATAGATAATATTCTAGTAAAAATAACACCACACATGTTTTGGTGCCACATCAATAAGTAAGCGTGGAGTTTGCATGGGAAAGATTGGTGTCACTCAGAGACACCCATGCACCCACACACAATGGGACTTGTGTCCCTATCTGGCGGAGGATTCTGTTTGCATTATGCATCTCAGTCTGGGAGGGGATGTGCTTACACTGTATTTACCAGCGGAGTTTGGGAACGATTTTGCAGCATCATCTGAAAGAAATCACTTAAGAAGGTGTGGGGAAGGGCAGAACATCCGAGCAGGTGAAGTTTGTGCAATATGATGTTATCCGCTCACAAGCCGATACAGCCATCATTCCCCGGCAGGTCAGCAGCACTCAGCATCTTGTGACAGCATTGCATAGACATAGGGATCCCTGAGGCAGGAAGGACTTGGCTCCCCAGCATGTGTCTTTGTATGGAAGTTATATCTGTGTAATTATTGTTTTTGTCTACGAATATTTATAGGCTGACTAATGCGTGTTTTTTTCATGCTACATTTTTATTGTATAAATAAACAGCAGACACATGCATACAGTGTATATATATATATACACACAGTTTTTTTCATACAAAATATATATACAATTGTGTATTTGAACTTATTTCTTTAAGTATTTGATGGCCCGTCAATAAGTCTAAAATATTCAAATAGGTCTTTTGTACGTGTGTTTGTCTTGTGTATTGAGTTTATCAGTATATACATACATAATGTATAGCAGTGTAGATATTTCTGTGTATCTGATTAGCTTTGTTTCAGCCTCCCGTGTATAATATATCCCCGTATATATGTTTAGTTCCATAGGGTGTGAGCAGAGCTAAGAGGAGTTATGCAGATCAGGGATGTGTTCCTGCCCTGCTCTGTCTGGCCGTCTCTGCTGCTTCACTCTCTGACAGTACCCCTCTTTGGATTCCTCCAGGTAAGGCACAGATGTGTATTTGTTTATTATAGTGCTATAAAATATTCATTTGCAATGTTTGCGGTGTAGAAATGGATTGAGTTTGCTCTTGTGAGTGTGTTGCATTATTTAAATTGAAAGTTTCTGCAGTGTAAGCAGTGCAGCAGAGGGATGGGGGGGGGGGGGTGCATGCTCTGGGCATAGGTCTGTTACTGTGTCCCTTTTATCTAAACTGGCCACAAGTTTAACCCCTTCAGCACCTGTCTCTGTAATATGTTGCCTCTCCAGGCATTAAAAGGATTCAAAAGATCGTTTAAGAGACAAACCTGTAGGAAAAGAGTAAGTGACTCTTAATTATTTGAGCCACACTTGCAAAGATTAATCATTCAAAATAGTTATTTTCAATATATGCAGAATTTCTTTTGACAATACAAATGACTGTACACAATGTTAAGCTCACAAACACATTGTGCAATGCTCAGCACATACGCAAGAAACTATAAGCATGGAAGTGATAAGAATCCATAGATGGAGTACCCTTAAGGTATCAGAATAACAAGGCAATCTCACATGTAATCAATTCAACTGGTAGTATCCCACTTGGCACTGTAGTAAGGTATACACACAATAAAGTGTCCAGACACATACAGTATCTAATATAGCGTGATGAAATGATGAATGAGATATATCTCAAGGACTCGCGTATAGTGCAGCATCCTTGGGTGGTATTCACGTCCTCAGGTACAGGTGTGCTTCCGTCTTTCCTCGGGTACAAAAACAGGAACAAAAAGACACAGCACTACTTCCCAATAGGATAGATCAAAAAAGGAGAGCGTTCCCAAAGTGGAAAAAAGCTAATTTATTAGAATCATGGAGAAAAAAACAGCATACACAGGCAGGAGGCCCACACCTACGCGTTTCAAGCGTTAGCTCTTTATCAAGGTGGAACCTTGACCTTTTTGACCTTTTTTGATCTATTCTATTGGGAAGTAGTGCCGTGTCTTTTTGTTCCTGCTTTTGTACACAATGTTAACCTGACAACAACTGTTGTATGTGATATGTATGTGTATGAGTATGTGTATGTGTATCAGTATGAGTACAGGCAGTCCTCGTTATCCAACGTTTCACTTTACAACGAACGGCATATCCAACGCTTTACAATGCAACCCTATGGGCCGTTATCCGACGCTGGAATGCGTTATCCAACGCTCACCGCCACTGATTAACATGGGACTCACTTTATAACGGTTTCACTATCCCACGCTACTCCCAGAACGGATTCATGTGTATGTGTATCAGTATGTGTATGGGTATGAGTATGTGTATCAGTATGGGTATGGGTATGTGTATCGGTATGAGTATATGTATGTGTATCGGTATGAGTATGTATGTGTATCAGTTTGTGTATATGTATGGGTATGAGTATGTGTATGTGTATCGGTATGAGTATGTGTATGTGTATGGGTATGAGTATGTGTATCAGTTTGTGTACGATATGTGTATGTGTATCATTATGTGTATGGGTATTAGTATGTGTATGTGTATCGTATGAGTATGTGTATGAGTATGAGTAATTGTATGTGTATCCGTTTGTGTTGAGTATGTGTATGTGTATCAGTATGGTGTATGGGTATGAGTATGTGTATCAGTATGGGTATGGGTATGTGTATCGGTATGAGTATATGTAATGTGTATGAGTATGAGTATGTGTATGTGTATCAGTTTGTGTATGAGTATGAAGTAGAGTATTGTCTGTTGTATCAGTTTTGGTGTATTGTATTAGTAGAGTATGTGTATGTGTGATCAGTTTGTGATAGTATGTTATGTGTATCAGTATGTGTATGGTTAATATTATGTGTATGTGTATCGGTATGTGTATGGGTATCGGTATATATATGTACGAGTATAGTAGGTAACTGTGTAGATATGTGTATGGAGTATTTAGTATGTCATTGTATTAGTATTCTGGTTTCTATTTTATGGGTCATGACGCCAATGCTTTGAAATAAATAAAAATGCTATAGCCGGTTACACTATTTATTAATACCAACCCTTCTTTTTGTTTCTTTGGTCTTCACCCGTGCCTTGCATACCACCTCTTGCAGCAAGGTCTAAGAACATTTGTAACATATTAAAATATATAATATTATTTTCAACCACTCATGTGGAAAAAAACAAGATGTGATTTGGTTTTGTCCGTAAGCTCTGAAAATGAACAGAAACACTTACCTTGAAGCTGTTAGATCGGGGCCGAATCCGATGCCCTCCAGGGCCACCAACAGTCAGTTTTCAGGATATTCCTGCTTCAGCAGGTATGCCATGAGGACTGAGTTTGCCGCGAACCCTGTGTTACGATGGTACAGTTTAGGGATGATACCATATAGATTATCCACAAAGCTTCCCATATATATTGTACACGGTACATGGGTATTGTCCATGGTGGTATATGTCCCAGACTTGGCTCCGTGATCTAGTGGGATTGTCCCTTATTACATTGACTTGTCCCTTTGTCCCGGAAAGGTCGGTCGTGGACGCATAATGATCCGTATTTTAGCGCCTTGCGTAAATGCCTGAACTTAAAATAACGTAATAAAATCAATGATAGAAATGTAATAGAATTGTACTCGGTGTCATAATTACCTTTCCTTCCCCGGCAGATAGACGCCTTATAAATGATTTAAAATAATAAGTTAGGAACAATTTACGCCTGTAGGCGTTTCTTTTTCTCCCACCGCTACTTGTTTAGTTCAGTGGCTTTTCCGCGCCCAGCCAAGCGCAAAGATGATAAAAAAACAAAGCGGGATTTCCAGCTGGAAGCGCCAGTCATTGTGTATTTCACACATTCATACGGATTCTACTCCCCGAATTATAACTAAATATGCGCGTACCCCCCATGTAACACGCTGCGGAATGTGCTGGACGTCACAAATAAACGATAATTGTAAAGTTATGGCGACCACGGGATTCGTGAAGGTGTATCTCATAGCCTCAAATCCTAACAGCAATGATAGATTTACATATTGTGCGTTTTGTTGTGTAACGGTAACATATACATTCTATACCTTACCTTTGTATTTTAATATATTTTAGTCAATTCATGCGGGACGCCGTAAAAATGCCCGACTCGTAAGGGTGTCGGTTTCCTTTAAGTTATAAGGAAAAACTAAGGGGTATTCCCGAAAGTTGAGGCGCTGGGTCTTGTGAAAGACTGTTCAGATGAATGGTCTCACCCTGAGTCCGATGGTTTATAATACATATTCGTGCAGGTAATAATTCCAGGAATCTCGGCATACTTTCCATCTCACGTAACTTTTGATAAAATAATAAAACATTCCCGTTAGGAAGGTGAGTGTCTCATTGTCTCTCCCTATTTTTAGAGTGGAGATTCTGATTCATTTTCTTTGCTCATCACACTCTCTTTCTTTTTCGCTCGATAAAGAAAGTGTTTATGCAGCTCACTGAAGAAACCTTCCCGTACTTTCTATATTTAACACGCAGTGTCACTTGGTCCAGTATTTATATGTAGCCTGTTTTTTAACATCGTCTTTTTTTTTTATTTGCCAAGCCTGCACTATTAAAGCCAATAAAACGGATCATTTGTTTAAATTCTCATTAAACATTTACTAAAACAGCATTTAAATATATACTCCCATCACACCATAAATTGTGATAGAGACATAGAATGCAGAGTTTGGCTATATCTAGACGCACGCATTACGCTGCGCATTACACACACCCACACACACCAACAGCTGTGACGATGCATTGATTGTATCACAGTTTTGTGTAGTTTTGGGTTTTACAAGCAACTTAGAGTGTCAGCTCCTTCGGGGGAGGGCTCCTAATGTTACTTTTATGACTGAAGCACTTGGGTCTTATTATGTTATATTATTTTTCCGTGTATTACTGCCGCGGCGCGCTGGTGTACAGGTATGGGTCGGCTGTCTGGCCAACAGCTTTCCTATCGGGTCCTCTGGACAGCCTGCGGGCCCCCACTCTCACCCCTCTATTTCTCTTCCCTCTCTCTCGCTCACTCTCCATCTTACACTCTTCCTCTCCTTACACCCCCCCCGCCCCTCTCTTTTACTCCCCCTCCCCCCCCCTCACCCCGCGCTCTCTTTCAGCGCCCACCTCTCTCTCTCACTCATCCCTCCCCATCCCCCTCTTCTCCCTCCCCCTTCTCTCGCTCACACACTCGTCCTGCCCTGCCTCTACCCTCTCCCCTCTCCTCTATCACTCCAATCCCCCCTGCCCCCGCACACCTCCCCCCCCCCCACCCCCCACACCCCAGTCCACACCTCTCTCCCCAGACACACAAACCTCTCGCCACACACACCCCACTGCATCCACCCAGTCCTCCCCCCCTCCCCAACACCAACGCACACTATGGCCGACTCACACACACACCCTTTTTCACTCTCCTCCACACACACACCCTCTCCCACAAACACACGACACACACCTCTCCCCCACCCACCACTCCTCGCCCCCCCCCCCCACACCCCTCCCCCCCACACACACCCCTCTTTCCCCGCCCCCACACGCCCCTCCTTTTTCCACCCACACAAACCTCTCCCCCACACACACACGCCCTCCCCCGCCACAACACACACCCCCTCCCCCGCCACACAACATGCTGCCCCCCCCCACACCACCCCTCTACATACACCTCCCCCCCTCCCTTCCTCCCCCCCCCAGCACTACACCTGCCCCCACCCTCAACGCCCCCCCCCCACAACCCCCATTCACCCCCCCACACATACAAACACAACCTCACACTTTTACGCTTGGAGGTGGAAGCCTCCGGTGCCACGCCCTGTGTCCCGCACGTGGATGCGGAAGTTGGAGCCCGATGTCCGGCAGGTCCAACTTCCGGTTTTGGACTGGCGGGGAAGGAGACCTAATTCATCAGCAGCAATTAGGGCCTGGCATCAAGGCCAAGCAGCTGGGCCCAGAAGTTTGGCCTGCCTCGGGACCGGGCCCAACTTCCATAGTACGGTGCCCAGGACAGTTGTCCTGGCTCTCCCCCTGTTGGCATCCCTGGATGGCGCTATACACACAAAGATATACGTACATGCATTATGCTGCATGCTTCCATGACACTGAAGGACGTTATACAGTATATACAATCCCTTACGCTGGCATCGGCCCTCTTCCCAAATCTTCACCCAGTGCAGCTGGATCTTATGGGAGCGCAGATTTTCACCATATAAAGGGAAGGAAATATAATAGTGTAATATGTCCAAACACCTGTAGCAATATGTATGGGGTCGAGATTAAGAACTCACATTCTCCCAGTTAAAATACAGCATTGGAAGACAATCTGAAGACTCTGTAGTTTGCAGGGGTCCTTGCTTGGTCTACTCTCCCTGGTGTCAGTGGAACAACCCTCGGTGGAAACAAGACAACTCTAGTGCAACATTGTATGTTCACTAATGGTATATTCAATAAAACAGTGGTATCCACACTTACATTAGCCCCATGTGCATAGACACGTTACAATCAAAGCGCAGCAGCAGTATACACCTTCTACCGCCACTCCCGGGATCGCGTCGCGTCACTTCCGGCCCGTCGCGTCACTTCCGTTTCGCGATCGATCTTGAAATGGGTCCACACAACGGTTCTGGGGCATGGGGGCAACTCTGGTTTGCTGCTAGTTCACTCTAACGGGTTTCGCTGGCGTGGCAGCTTCGTCAGGAGTCCGATCTGCCTGCGCTTTGTTGTTACGTGTCTATGCACATTTGCTAATGTAGTTGGGAATTACCACTGCTTTTATTGAATATACCATTAGTGAACATATAATGTTTTGCACTAGAGTTTGTCTCTGTTTCCACCGAGGGTTTGTTCCACTGACACCAGTGGAGAGTATCCTAAGCAAGACCCCCTGCAAACTACAGAGTCTTCAGATTGTCTTCCAATGCTGTATTTTAACTGGGAGAATGTGAGTTCCTAATCTCGATCCCCATACATATTGCTACAGGTGTTTGGACATATTACACTATTATATATTTCCTTCCCTTTTATGGTGAAAATTCGCTCCCCCCAAGCTTCTTCCGACCGTCAGAGAGGAGGAACTGGATCTTCTCCTAAGAGGGTTGAGCAGCAAATTTTGCTATTACTATTACTATTTTGAGCACTGTTTAATACTGATCACTATATATTTATATATTTAATTTATCACTATATATTTATATATTAATCACACCTTATTGGAAGCGCCTCACAATTTCTGTTTTACAGCTGGATCTAGCCAATAACCACAGTAGTTCACCATGAATCTGCTCTATTACAGGGGCTGGACCTCTAATTGTAGTAAGTGGCCATAGAGGTCTACATTTAGCGTTGCTTGTGACCCAGATGCAAGGAAAGGGAGTAAAAGGGTGGTCAGAATCGTGTACATGGCATTATAAACATGAACCTGCCTTATTGACACGCACCCAAATCTCAAGGGTACAGGTACAGGTCATATACCCCCGCGAAGCATTGATGCAACGGAATGCACGGCCATTTGACAAAATGACTAACTATATATCTCGCATATTTAAGTGTTACATTATACTTCCTACAAATATCAATAGTGTGTTATAGGGGCATGGTCTGGCCCGAGGCCCTTCTAGAAACAGGACACAGTGATAGCGGCTTCTCCTTTCTAGATCGCTCAGGCTGAGCTCCAAAAAACTTGCTCCAGATCCCAGCTGAAAACCTGCGCCAGCGATGTCAACAAGTGTGTGAGTGCAGGCTGCCCCCGCGCTTGGCCCCCTCCGCCCCCCGCCTCCTCCTTCCTCCTCCTCCAAGGCTTCCCAGCCTCCCGTGAGTACACCGGTTATCACTCTGCTTAATCTCTGATGTGTAATGCAACATAATCCAGGCCATGTTTACCAAGCAGCGCTCTGCCTGATAGATGCATTCTATTCCTTCACTTGCATTTTGCAAGAAGGTAAAAAGGAACGGGGTTCTTACATCAGATACAGTCTGGAAGGGGTTCCTACCATGCTACTATCGTTAACCCATCTTGTATGTACCTTATTGTGTTAGCATTCCTCTTTAAAATCATATACAGCCACATAGTTATTATTCTCATTGCCATTATTTGTAAGGTGCCAACATTTTCCTTAGCGCAGTACAATGGGAAATACTAATGATACATAAAATTCAATCAAAAAGTGGTACAAAAGTAGATAACCCATTATAGTATGTAAGGGGCACGCCCTTTTCCACAGAGTTTACACTCCGGGATTAACCAAACACAATGCTTATATTTCTTTCTAAACTGTTTTAAGTAAAAAATATATATAATTACACATTATTTTAGGTGAAACACATTAGTCTGTTATTTTGTTTAGTTCATGGTAAATGTTGACGTATGCAATCCTGGGGTAATAAATACATGCTATTGGTCTGACTTCAGCAGCCGTATATTTCTGGTATTCATTAAATGTAATCAGCACAGGAATTTTGCAAATATTACTTACTACATTTGTTTATGTGTTCCTACAGAAATCCAGTTCCAAGTCTAACATTTATTGTCATAAGTGCGCATGCAAAATCGTGCCTATGCACCGTATAAATTTTTTTATCTGCATATGTCCCAGGCAGCACTGGAACAATGTGCTGAGTGTTCCCTAGTGGCTGCAGTGAGTATTACGGATATAAAGCGAGGAGCACGGATTTTGCTCTGATACTAGTTCCAGCACACAGTTACCATAATGCAGTTTAGGAGCCATTGGCTATAAATTATTCATCAATTTCATCATAATTCCTACTCGGCAGCTTAAAAGATATTTCACAAAATATCCAGAGAATTATTTAAAATCAGTTTTTAGAGGACACTTATAACCGTTGTTGCATTGAAACAGTAGATAACCTATCTTGGTGCGTGTGCAGGCGTTCCTTTTCCACCTCATGGGGACCATGGGATCAGAGGAACGTTAGCCACAGCCCTACAATTGTGTTCAAAAAGAAAAGTTCTTATATTCATTCATCCATAACGATACGAAAAATATAACAAAATGGGCCATGTTTCGAGCCAAAGAGGCTCTTTCTCAAGCTTCAGAGTTTTATTTATGCATAACAAGTTCAATAATATTGTTTGTTGTAATTGTCACGTAGCATTCAGGAAATGTGCAGGTACAAAGCGACTCCTTACCTAATCTCTGGGTACAATGATACTCACAGTTACGCTGACACTGTTTCAGCAGTAAGGCTGTAGCCCCAGCGCCCAGTACTTCTCTCCTGACCCATGGAACCAAATTCTGCTATTTATTTCATGTTCTCTTTTATCTGAAGGCCGTTGATGCATAAATAAGGTAAACGCGTCCTCTGATTTCAGGGGCTTTTATCTCACGGGGAATGTAAACATTACAGATACTAAAATATACAGTATCGCAACGAATAGGAACATACTTATAATTGCTTTCTTGGAAGGTGACGGAATATGAAACTTCAGAGTCCATGCCAGATGGGTTCTCTCGGGCTTGGAAAGTGCTGCTTTTCTGGATCAGAGCCTTGAACTATTTTCATTTTGTTCAGGAGTTATCAGGTTAGCACTAAGGTTCTGGTGCTATAGAAATATCTAAGGAGCATAAAAATATCTTTAGTAGCTTAACCGCTTTCCTGAGCATGTAATAATAACGGATGTGAATGTCTTCTATCTTAATTCTGTAATGAAGACACATTGGTTTCCATTGCGCCAGTTGTAAAAGTTAGAGCAAATGTATTAAGCCCAGAAAAACGTGAAGTATCTAGTGGAGAGTGTGGGTTTATCAAGATTAATCACAGTTTAAATCGATTTTGCCCAAATACCTTTCTAAGTGGGACCTTACCTTCCAGTTTTCCAAAGCATGAACATACTGTATCATAAACCTTTAATAAATTGCATTTAAAGCTGCAGACCAAGCAATTCCTACGGGTGTGTGTATAAAAACTAAAATCAGTTCTGTACTATGAGAAATACTTGTAGCATTTTTTTTAAACGGCTATGAATTAAATTTTTTTAATGTATTATAATGTAACAAGCATTGTTTGTTTTCTATAGCACCCATTCAACTCCCCTTCCTCTTCTGAAACAGGCTCTGCACGCCCCTTTTTGAGCCCGCCCTCTCTCTAAGCAGTGCACCAATTGTATCTAGTGACTGCCTGGTCACATATCTTCCCCACAGAACTTTGCAATCGTTGGTCCCGCTTCTTGCTGCACTGACAGCCAGTTAGAGAACCCCTGAGCCGAATCTTCGCCGATCGATCACAGGACAACGGATCAATTGGCAATTTAGCTAATTACTTATCATTGTGTGGATTGTATTGATGCACATATTAAAGGGGGAAATGAAAAAACATTTTTTTTTTTTAAACAGCAGCTTGGACGGCTGAATTAAAGCGTTTTGTTGCCCCCTCTCTATCCACCTTTAAGACCCACCTTAAGACACACTTGCTTAAAGAAGCATATGAATAGCACTGTGGCTAATACTATACACCTGATACATAAAGCTTGGCCCCCTGCAGACACACTTACCAGAACTCCCTCCTACTGTCTCTGTACGTTTCTCGCCTACCTACCTTAGTTGTAAGCCCTGCGAGCAGGGACTCCCTCTTCCACAATGTTTCTTTTTACGCCTGAAGCACTTATTCCCATGAACCTGTTATTTGTTATTTATATGAAGTTGTCACGTGTATTAACTGCTGGTAGCGCTTGTACATCAATGGCCTATATAAATAAAGACTACATACATACCACAAATCATATACACACCATACACACCATACATACACACACCTACAACTCATCACACACAGACCACATACATCCAATCACACAGTCCAACAATACACAACAACAGACCAACACACACACTACCACACACACATACATACACACCATACGACAGACAAACATACACCACATACATACACACAACATACACACACAACACAACCCAACATGCAACACACCAGCCTAACACACTCAGCACCCCACAGTCGCTGACCTACCCAACACCGTCCCCCCCCCTACCACCCCCACACACACGAGGCACACACACACACCACCACACACACCACACACCACACACACACACCCATCGACACACACACACACACACACCACTCACACACACCACTACACCACACACGATCCTCTCCTCTGAATTATCAAGTACACTCAAATTTTCATTTGTCTCCCTCTGTGATTAGTGTTAGGAGAGCTGTATCACTTTGCATTGTAGATTGTCAATTATAAATCAATGTTGTGGTAATCTACCCATAACAAAGCAGGTTAATATTAATTCCTATAGTGATCGAAGGGTTTTATATTAAATCTGCAAACTCTTGGAATAAAATCACACCAGATTTGTAAGAAATCCCATTTCTTGAATGGTTAGTTGCTAGCTGTGGGTGGCTTATTTTGCAAACCCAGTTTTGGCAGCCAGGATTTGAATAAATAGTTCCCCTAATGATATATCGAATTAGATTTTTTCCTTAAATTCTGGAATATTTTGAAGTCATAGGTTTGAAGCCGAAGTCAACATGTCCCCCATATTGGAGAGAGTCTGTTAACTAAATTTTTCCTATGTGCATGCTGAAATGTTTTGAAATGGGAAATTTGTTGTGCTATTCTTCGGGAAGAGATTGCTGTAATACATCCCAGTTTATTTACTAAAGGGAAAAAGCTTCTTAGGCAGTTCTAAAAATGCACCAGAATGGAAAACAAGCACTTTGCCTATTTCCTACATACTGTAAAGCATACACCAGACTTGGAGCATTATACCTTGTCTGCACAGTGACAACTTTAATTATGTTAAGACTAATAAAATAATTCCGTCTTTATAGCCCGTGTAATTGGAAACTCATTAAATTGCTGCAATTGAATCCATTGCATAATTGGCTTCTTGTAACAAATAAACATACTTATAGCAACCAATGTCACATACAGATCTTGTAGAGAATAAGAGTTTATAACAGTCATTTCTAAAACAATGTCACAAACAGATTGATCATTTTTTGAATGATGTTGTATTCCCCATGCACTTGCTATTTATTAGAGGTAGATTCATGTTCTGCTTTACTTATGAATCCTTGTTAATCTATGTGGACCGTTTGATCCGATTCTATTGTTACACCACGAGGCATGTGCATTCTAAAGATTGGCCGGTGGGTCCCAATGGGGCAGAGCAGTATGCGGAACGGACAGGGGGCTTAGTGAAGACTGCATTTTACCCGGGGTTATGCTCAGCAGCAAAGTCAGATGGTTATAGGTTTATCGATGCAGATAAGATCCCAAGTACCAGAGGATAGGCAGACGGTCCGCCAGTCCCTGGGCAGACTGGCATGCATATAAGGCAATGGTTCAGAACAAGCCAGAATCAGTTTGGACTCTGGGACCACAGCCGAAGCATTTACCCCCCTGTCGCTCATGTTTTCTTGCTGCGATTTAATAATACCACCTTCGCCTTTCTTTGCGAGTGCCGCATTTTTTTCGATTACTGTCCACCTAGCTATTGTAATAAAAGCTGTATTACCACCCTATGGGCATGCGCTTCTGGTTTTTTGTTTTATATATATGTAGCCGAGTCCCCCCACCCGGCCGCTCCGGGTGGGAGCTTGTAAGTGTTCCACGGAGCTCCGCTCGATCGGGAGATTGGGGCGGCCATTTAGTCGCACTATTGCCAAGCTGTGAGGGCGTCAGTGCGCAGAGTAAAGAGTGCAGCAACCCATCTTAGTAGCTCTCCTACAGGCCACCCCGCGGGACACACATGTCCAGAATCCCTAGAAGGAGTGGACTGCCACGGGGTTGCCCCACCGCATGGCATCGTCTGGCTCGCAGAAAAACATGGAATATCCTTTAGGGTTGTCAGTCGGGAGGATTGGGCTGCAAGTACAGAGGTATGCACTGGAGCAGTGCTTCCGTGTCTAGGCCTAGACCTTGCCCCTGAGTCCCCAGCTAGGCCCTGAGCCACCCCAGCCGGAGTGTTTTGCAGGGAAGGCCCCCAGATAGGGACTCTTCCCCTTTAAGCACCAATAGTAGACATGTTGATCCGAGGACCGGACGCACCAGCCTGCCGTGCGGCGTGGACCAGGTCCATAACAGGAACCCACAGAGACATTTTTGTGAGACCTCCGGCTGGAAGCTACACCGGCGAGGATGATCAGGACCCTTTAGGAGAGAGGGGAATTTGTGTTGGAGAGCCCCCGCCTAAGTGGGACCCCGTGTCCAACTCACTACAGCCAACAGCCAGACCTGGTACTGAGAACCCGATCAGGTGACCCACGTGGCACCTACATCCAACAGGGGTGGCGCTCCCCCTCACATTTGGGTGGGTAATTGCTTGGACAGGACACCAGGAGTTATTGGTGCTACGGCACCTCATACTTGGGGGAACCGCCCCAGTGTTGGGGTTACTGGCCCATACTGTTGGTTACCGTATGT
>WSYH01016183.1:0-13428 GCA_036426205.1 Ascaphus truei
GTGCATATATAATATACACGCAGTAAGTGCATATATAATATACACGCAGTAAGTGCATATATAATATACGCGCAGTAAGTGCATATATAATATACATGCTAGAGTTAATAAGTACATTGAATTATATGGAGATGAAACATGTCACTATAAAAAGGTCACTTTTTGTCCTAGGAAAGACGGGCTCTTTAACGCATTGAACACGTTAGTCGCTCTGGTCCTACATTGGACTAACCCTTTAACCATCACCGTTATCCAGTTATTAGGGTCCTACATGGGACTGACCCTTTACCCCAGCAAAGATGAGCAGAGACAACCCGCTTCTTATCTGACATAAGCTCATAGTCTAAGTCCCGCTAGCGCTGAGCGGGCGGCGCTTGCGGAGGAGACTTACATATATAGATATATACAAGTCCCCGCTCACGCGGTGCGCGCGGTGCTCACGCACACACGCTCAGCCACGATCGGCGCTTAGGTAAACAAAAAATCTATACTTACCCGCGCTCAACTCCCCGCAATGCCCCTCCCCTGCATACAACAGGACACCCGGCGTTCATGCTTGGAGCGCTCTCCAAGCCTGAGCGTGCTCAGCGCCAGCGGGACTTAGCCTTATACTGACCCTAATCTGCCCTCTCCTCTGGTGACCCCCTTGGCATAGCTATGGGGACCCCCTTGGCATAGCTATGGTGACCCCCTTGGCATAGCTATGGTGACCCCCTTGGCATAGCTATGGTGACCCCCTTGGCATAGCTATGGTGACCCCCTTGGCATAGCTATGGGGACCTTTCTGAGCACCTTTACCTTTGTATCCCAGTTCTGATTCAGGTAGTAGATACATGTTAAGCAGCGTCCGTCTCTGTTGGGGTTATCCACATGGCGCACGTACCCCATCCCATTGCCCGGGTAACACGCCACCATAGCCTGCAGAGACAGAAGCAAAGTGCTGCCTTATCACACGCTTACAGAGGTGCGAGACATATTTCAGAGGCCTCGGGGAATAGAAAGAGAACATCGGTGCTTAAAACCAACCAGTAGCAGTGACATATTTAAAGGGTTAAAGATAGTTGGTTGATGCTAGTATTTTAAAATCATTCTTAGCTATTACAATGAGCAGGAAGTGTATAGAGGTACTCCTCACCATTATACAGTGCAGCATGTTCACTATAAGGAGATACTCATTAGCATTTTATAGTGCCCATTTTCCATTGAGCAGCTGGTTTAATTCCCCGGAATCACAGATAGTGTAAACACAGACACACAAGGTCCTATTTCTAACGCTGGGCCCCACGTGCGTCACCGCTTTAGGAAACCCTCACAATATCCTGCAGATAAATCACGGGGCTGCAAGGACATGGCATTCCTCCTGGCCAGTCTTAAAGGGGCCACAGCCGCAGAATCACAGGCGGGGAGGATTACAGATGACGCTTATGAAAAAGGACCCTTTAAGGAATCTCTTACTCATGCATAATGCAGGGTTATTTTTATCTGTCTAATAGGGGGGGGGGGGGGAGAAATTCCCTCGGACTTTGTGATTTACAAAAACACAATTAAGTCTGTTTGCTATAACCAGCAATAACAACCATATTAATAATGATGCTTTTTCTTGATAGGGTGCCCCTACAGAATTGGATAGCAGAGGCCGAGGTGTGAGGAGAGTGATTCTGTAGGGCAGCTGATGTGTGCTGGAGGGTTTTTTTTTTGTAAAGAGTGACCCTATATAACTATATTGCTGTACATAATGTGTGTTAGAGGCTGATCCCATTAAACTCCATGTGGAAACAGATACGTGTAAGAGGGTGATCCTATTGAAACATTAGGGCAAATAATGTGTTTAAGAGGGTGGTCCTATTGAAACATTAGGGCAAATAATGTGTTTAAGAGGGTGGTCCTATTGAAACAGTCATTAGGGCAAATGCTGTGTGTAAGAGGGTGGTCCTATTGAAACATTAGGGCAATTGATGTGTGTAAGAGGGTGATACCAATGAAATACTAGGGCAAATGATGTGTGTAAGAGTATTAACGCATGAGCGAGCATCTAACGTGTATAAGCATGTGATCATTACTCCCAGCACTGAAGGCGTTAATATACTAGCACAAGGCAGCGGGTCTACAAAATAAATGAATACTAAAACCGACACACAATAATTGGCTATTATATTCCATAAACCCAGGCACACAGAGATAAAACAGTCACGCAGCTAAAGATAACACCAACGTCAGCGGCCGGGAGTCAAACCCATGACCCAATGACTCATCAGCATCTGCTCTTATCAACAAACAAATATAAAAATTAAAAAAAGCCTTCCCTGTCGTATTCGAACTAGAGAACACAAGGCCATTCCCTTCAAAGCAGCGGGATTCAATGTAACCTCTCCCCTCCCTGCTGTAATAACAGCGTCTCTTCCCTGTGTGTCCTGGCAAAGCGCCTGAGCTCATTATTACAATAATAATAACATTTTTCTCTGATATAGTGCTAACACAATACATAGAATTGTGCAAACGCAGTGTGTCCCAGGCCTGAAGAACTTACAATCGGATTTTGGTGTGAGGCACAGGGAGATAAAGGAACTTGCTTCGAAGGCAGTGTTTATACCAACAAGCTACTTCCTTTAAGTATACATTTCCTTCAAACCCTCGTATTATTAATATTATTGCTCATGTATAAAGTGCCAACAGATTCTGCAGCGTGGTACAATGAAAGAAAGACATAGCAATTAAGGACAAATAAGCGCAAGCAGATGCAAAAGATCATGAGGACCCTGCTCGTAAGAGCTTAAGATTAGTTGCCCCCATAGGCTTCAATAGGACCACTCTCTTGCACACATCAATTGCCCCGCTAGACTTCAATAGCATCACCCTCTTGTACATATCAGTTGCCACCGTAGGCTTTCCTAGGCTCCCTCTCTGACACACATCCATGCCCCATAGTCTTCAATAGAATCACCTTATAAAAAAAGTCAGGATCCCGGAGAAAGAAGGCGGCTGACACAGGCAAGTGCATTCCCAGAAGGTCCGAGAGCGTGGGAACATTATATGGGGGCGCAAATTTTTGCAGATCCCAATTTTTGCCGCCTTAGGCCCAATGGGAAATCTGAGACTGCATATCTGACATGGTTTACCTGCCAGCTCTCTGGATGTTTGGGGTTCCAGAGCAAAGAGAGAGAAGGGAAGCACAGAGCAAGCACCCAATTATACATAGGGTGGGGGCAGCATCAATGCCAGTCTCCACCCTCACATACACTGCTACACCATGACATGCATACACAGCACAGGTACAGCGCGAGCAGTGGCAGTGTGAGCCTCCCACTCAAACTCACACATACACCCTCACATACACTGCTACACACCATGACATGCATTCACAGCACAGGTACAGCGCGAGCAGTGGCAGTGTGAGCCTCCCACTCAAACTCACACATACACCCTCACTACCCTGCCTACACATGACATGCACAACAGCCAGGACACAGCGCGAGCAGTGGCAGTGTGAGCTCCACTCAAACTCACACATACACCCTCACATACACTGCTACCCATGACATCCTTCACACCAGCACAGTACAACGCGGTCATCAATAGTGTCCATTGTCACACAGTAACTAACCGTAAACATGTATACCAGCACAGGTACAGCAGCGCGGCATCAATAGTGCCAGTGTCACACAGTACTAACCGTACATGTATACGCAGCACAGGTACACGCGCGGCATCAATAGTGCCAGTGTCACACAGTACTAACCGTAACATTTTACGCAGCACAGGTAACGCGGGCATCAATAGTTGCCAGTCTCACACGTCTCAACCGTAACATGTATACACGCACAGGTACAGCACGGGCATCAATAGTGCCAGTCTCACACAGTACTAACCGTAACATGTATACGCAGCACAGGTACAGCGCGGGCATCAATAGTGCCAGTCTCACACAGTACTAACCAACATGATACCAGCACAGGTAACACGCGCGGGCATCAATAGTGCCATCTCACAAAGTACTAACCGTAACATGTATACTGCAGCACAGTACACGCAGCCGGGCATCAATAGTGCCATTCCACACAGTACTAACCGTACATGTTATACGCAGCACAGGTACAGCGCGGGCATCAATAGTGCCAGTGTCACACAGTACTACCGTAACATGTACATGCAGCAACATGACAGGACGGCGGGGCATCAATAGTGCCATGTCACACAGTACTAACCGTAACATGTATAGCAGCACAGGTCACTGCGGGCTCATAGTGCCAGTCTCCACCAGTACAACCGTAACATGTACACGCAGCACAGGTACAGCGGCGGCATCAATAGTGCCAGTTCACACCAGTACTACCGTAACATGTATACGCCCACAGGTACACACGTGCCTCAATAGTGCCATCTCACACAGTACTAACCTTAACAGTATAACCAGCACAGGTCAGGCGCGGGCATCATAGTGCCTTGTCACACAGTACTAACCGTAACATGTACCGCAGCACAGGTACAGCGCGGGCATCAATATGCCAGTCTCACACAGTACTAACCGTAACATGTTATACCCAGCACAGGTACAGCGCGGCATCAATAGCCAGTCTCACACAGTACTAACCGTAACATGTATACGCAGCACAGGTACAGCGCGGGATCAATAGTGCCAGTCTCACACAGTAACACCGTAACTGTATACGCAGCACAGGTACAGCGCGGATCAATATGTGCCAGTCTCACACAGTACTAACCGTAACATGTAACGCAGCACAGGTACAGCGCGGGCATCAATAGTGCCAGTCTCACAACTACTAACCGTACCATGTATACGCAGCACAGGTACAGTCGCGTCATCAATAGTGCCAGTCCTCACCAGTACTAACCGTAACATGTATACGCAGCACAGGTACAGCGCGGCATCATAGTGCCAGTCTCACAGTACTAACGTAACATGTATACGCAGCACAGGTTACAGCGCGGGCATCAATAGTGCCAGTCTACACAGTACTAACCGTACATGTTATCCCAGCACAGGTACAGCGCGGGCATCAATAGTGCCAGTGTCACACAGTACTAACCGTAACATGATACGACGCGCACAGTACAGCGCGGGCATCAATATGGCCAGTTCACACAGTACTAACCGTAACATGTATACAAGCAGCACAGGTACACGTCGGGCATCAATAGTGCCAGTCTCACACAGTACTAACCCGTAACATGTAACCGCACACGGTACAGCGCGCATCAATAGTGCCAGTCTCACACTACTACCGTAACGTATACCACACAGGTACAGACGGCGGGCATCAATAGTGCCAGTTCACACAGTACTAACCGTACATTACGCAGCACAGGTACAGCGCGGGCATCAATAGTGCCAGTCTCACACAGTACTAACCGTAACATGTACACGCAGCAACAGGTACAGCGCGGGCATCAATAGTGCCAGTGTCACACAGTACTAACCGTAACATGTACACCAGGCACAGGTACAGCGCGGGCATCAATAGTGCCAGTGTCACACAGTACTAACCGTAACATGTATACGCAGCACAGGTACAGCGCGGCATCAATAGTGCCAGTCCCCCCTCACACAGTACTAACCGTAACATGTACTACTGAGCACCGGTACAGCGCGGGCATCAATAGTGCCAGTCTCACACAGTACTAACCGTAACATGTATACGCAGCACAGGTACAGCGCGGGCATCAATAGTGCCAGTCTCACACAGTACTAACCGTAACATGTATACGCAGCACAGGTACAGCGCGGGCACACAGATTGTAAGCTCTCCGGGGCAGGGATTTCCTTTCCTACTCTCTGAATTTGTTTATTGCACCTATTGTATTATAATTCCCTGTACTATATGGTCTCTTTTGCAAAGCGCTGAGTACAGCTGTGGGTGCTACATAAAGATATACATACATACACGCACACAATGACATGTATACACAGAATAGGTACAGCGCAGGCAGCGCCAGCCTCCCCCTCATGCACACTGCTACGCTATGACATGTACTGTATATAAAGCACAGGTAAAACCACAGCAGCAGCAGCGCCAGCCTCCCCCGCACATACAGACCAGCTTGAGATTCTACCTTAAAAACCTATACATATCTTTGCTGCCAGAGAGGCCCTGCTAGAGAGGCCCTGCCAGAGAGAGACCTGCCAGAGAGAGACCTGCCAGAGAGAGGCCCTGCCAGAGAGGCCCTGCCAGAGAGAGACCTGCCAGAGAGGCCCTGCCAGAGAGGCCCTGCCAGAGAGAGACCTGCCAGAGAGGCCCTGCCAGAGAGGCCCTGCCAGAGAGAGACCTGCCAGAGAGGCCCTGCCAGAGAGGCCCTGCCAGAGAGCGACCTTGACAGGAGAGGATTCCTGTCCAGAGCGGCCTGGCCAGAGAGGCCAGACAGAGAGGAACCGGCCAGGAGGCACCTGCAGAGAGGCCCTGCAAGCAACGGATGCAAGCCACATCTTCGATAAATCAACTTGCAAAGTAGGCCGCCCGGTGTCAGCATTATTGCTTTTAGAGGGATTAAACACAATGAAGGGGTGTGGGTGGGGGCAGGGAGAACTAGGATGTATGTTTAGCTATACTAGTGAGACCCGGCGTTTGGCCCGGATGTTTGTGGGTTTGGGTTGTGCATTGGGTGGGGAGTGGTCACGGCCCCATGTGCGGTGGGTAGTGCGTGCGATGGCGTACTGATGGTGATGTATCGGTGTGCTGATTTGGGAGGGTTTGGTGCTGATGTGGGGGTGCGGATGTGGTTGTGCGATTGGGGAGGTGCAAAGGTGGCGCTGTGTGGGTGCTGATGGTGTTGATGGGGGCTGGGAATGGTTGGGAGCCGAGAATGCCCAGTGTGCTGGGGGGAGGGGGCCCTGGGATAGGGTGTGCTGATGTTGGTGGTGCTGGGGTGTGTGTGTATACAATGTGTGTGGTATACATTGTTGTGGTGTGTGTTGTATTACATGTGGTGTGATGTGTACGTGTGTGTGTAGTGGTATACACTTGGTGTGTGTATACACGTATGTCGTGTGGTATACACTGGTGTGGGTGTGTGTGTATACACGTGTGTGTGTGTGTAACAAGTGTGTTGGTATACACGTGTGTGTGATACACGTGTCGTGTGTTACGTGGTTGTGTGTATACACGGGTGGTGTATACACGTGTGTGGTGGTGTATACACGTGTGTGTTTACGTGGTGTGTACAGTGTGTGTGTATACACTTTGTGTATACATGTTTGGTGTGTGTATACATGTTTGTGTCGGTATACATTGGTGTGTGTGTGTGTGTACATTTGTGTATGTGTGTGTATACAGTGTGGTGTGTATACACACGTGTGTGTGTGTATACATGTGTATGTGTGATACATGTGTGTGTATACAGTGTGTGTATAACATGTGTGTGTGTGATATACATGTGTGTGTGTTACACATGTGTGTGTGTTACAATGTGTGTGTGTGTATGTACACATGTGTAGTGTGTGTATACACAGGTGTTGTGTGATAACACATGTGTGTGTGTGTAAACACTGATGTGTGTGTGTTGTACACATGTGGTGTGGGTATACACATGTGTGTGTGTATATTGTCATTTGTGTGTTAATACCGGTGGTGTGTATACACATTGTGTGTGTGTCTGAACACGTGTGTGTGTGGATACACGTGTTGTGCTTGTGTGTATACACGTGTGTGTGTATACACGTGTGGTGTTGTGTGTACATGTGGTGTATACATGTGTGTATACAGTATGTGTTATGTATACCTGTGTGTATGCTGTGTGGTTGTATACGTGTGTGTGTTGTGTTGTGTATGTGTACATGTGTTGTGTGTGGGTGATGTGTGTGTGGGTATGTCTCATGTGTGGTGTACGGTACATGTGTGGTGAGTATATGGGTACATGTGTGTGTGTGGACGTGTCTCGTGTACATGGTGTGTGTGTTGTGTGTATGTGTACTGTGTGTGTGTACGGATGATTACGGTACATGTGTGTGTGTGTGTATACGTGTAATGGGTGTGTGGGTATTACGTAGGTGTGTGTGTTGTGACGTGTGTAAGTGTGTAAGTGTGTGTCTAGTGTGTGTCTGTGTGTGTGTGTCTATGGTGGTTTGTGTATACGGTTGTGTGTTTGTGTGTCTACGTGTGTGTGTGTGGCGTCTACGTGTGTGGTGTGTATACGTGGTGTGTGTGTATACGTCTGTGACGTTGTGTGTTGTGTGTGCACGTGTGGTGTGCTGTCCCTTGTGTGTTTGTGTCCGTGTTGTCTTTGGCCCGTGACTCCGCCTCAGGGAGGGTGGGGGTGGGGGGGGAGGTGGTGGGAGGATGGGGGGGGAAGGGGGACGGTGTGGGAAGGGGGGGGGGGTCGGGGGAAGGGAGGTGGGGGTGGGGGAAGGGGGGGGTGGGGGGGGGGGGGTGGGGGGGGGAGGTGTGGAGTGTGAGGGGGGGGAAGGGGTGGGGGAGGTGGTGAGCGTGGGGGGGGGGGGGTAGTGGGAAGGGGGGGGTTGGGGGGGGAGTGTGGCTGGGAACGGGAGGGGGGGTGGGGAGGCGAAGGGGGGTGGGGTTGGCTTTGGGGGGGTGGGAAGGGTGGTGAGGAGGTGTTGTGGTGTAAGGGGGAGTGGAGGATGAAGGGGAAGGTGAAGGGGGGGTGAAGGTGGGGGTGGAGGGGAGGTGGAAGGTGGTGCGTGGAGGGGGATGTGAAGGGGGGGGTGGGAGGGGAGGGGTGGTAAGGGGAGGGTGAAGGCGAGGGAGGTGGAGGGGACCGCGGTGGAAAGGGAAGTGGCTGTGAGGGGAAGGTGAGGTGCAAGGGGTTGTGAGGGGCGTGAAGGGGGGGGAGGGGAGGTGAAGAGGCGCGTTCCCTCACGCGTCCTGGCCGGCTCCTCACCCGTTGCGGCCGCTCGCACACGTGGGTCTGAGGCTGGGAGGAAAACAGCATGTTGTGGCCGCTCCCCCTGTGTGTCTACGGCGCGGCTAGCTCCGGCCAGATGACTGTAGCGCCGGAGGGGGGGGGGGGGGGGTTTGAGTAAGCGCGCGGAGACACGGTGGAGAGGAGGGGCTGACTGATTCGGGGAGCTGGGAGGAAGAGGCGGAGTGCTCCGGCGGGTGTGAGGCCCCCCCACCCCCGGGTTATACATGCTGCTAAGTTACACACCTTCCACCTACTTGTGTGTGTGGTGGGTGTGTTTGTGTATGTGTGTGGTTGGTGTGGGTGTGTGTGGTTGTGTGTGTGTGTATGTGTGTGTGGTTGTATGTGTGTGTGTGTGTGTGTGTGTGTCGTGTGTTGTGTGAGGTGGTCCCATGTGTGTCCTTTGGGCCGTCAAATCGCCTCTCAGGTCCAATGAGACTGGTTGTCAGGCGGGGGCGGCCCAAGGGGAACAATGAGATTTCCCCTAGGGACAACGCGTACATCCAGCAGGCAGGCATGCATGCAGGCAGGCAGGCAAAAATACAGTGCTTTCACTAATATAGTATAAGATTGACTACGTACTTTCACTTGTAATACCTTGCTGGTGCCGTCACACTCATGGGGTTTAACAGGGTCTTGCAGATGTCACAGTGATACAGCAGGTAGTTGGTTATCTAATGCTAACTAGAGATTATTAACAAGACCAGGCGGCCTTATCAAAGCCCCGGCCCAGCAACCCACACAGGCTGCCGACCATTCGCACGCTCACTCGCTTCCCATTTAAAGGGGCAAGCGAACAGTATGTCCTGGGCCTCTGCACAAAGGGAATGCAGTCAGCCATGTAACACCTTCTCAGTGCCTGACACTTCTTTTCCAGATCTGAAGTGCATCAGGCAAGCAGAAGAAGTAGGCCCATACTGTGTTAAAATCTCCTATTTTGCTCTCGAGAAGAGAGATGACACAAGGAAAGAGGAAAAAGAAGTTAAGTAACTACAAAAGAAAAAGAAGAAAACAAGAAAAACTACAAAAAACCAATAGAAGACATACAGTGTGCAACAAAAGTAACATAAACAAACCAAAAAGAACAAACAAAGAAAAAAAGGAAAGCACCGAAACCAAAACAAAAAAAAGATGGAATAACAAACGCACCAAAACAATCCAGCAATAAAAAGCACACGAGAAGAAAAAAGACAACAGGAGCAAACACGAGCCACCCCTCCTCCACACACCCCGCACCCCCGCACCCCCCCCGCACCCCACCCCCCCCCACTAAGTCTGCATCTCTTCCCATCTCTCTGTGTCTGACTACCCTGACCTCTTCTGCGCACTCCTACTCCTCTCTAGTGTAAACATCCTCCTCCCTCTAGCTACCTCTCTCCCCCACTTACCCTCACTCATGCTCTGTTCTACAACCTCTTCCATCCACTCACTCTCTGTTCTACACACTTCGATCTCCTCTCCCTGATGCCTCTTCAACGACTTCCTGTTCTGAACTGCTTCCACCCTCTAACTTGCCCTTTCCATCATCTCCCCTGAACCCCTTCTCCCATTCTCGCCAGTTCCACACTTTCTACCCCTCCCTTTCTAACTTCGCCATCCCTCCTCTCCGCTGTTCTACAACTTCACTTCCACCCCATCACCCTCTATCCGACCCCTCTTTCTGCACCTCTTCCCCTCATCACCTCGTTCTGCACCTCTTCCCATCCCTCATATCCACTAGTCTAGCACCTATTCCCAACCCTGATCCTCAGGTTCTGCACTCTTTCCCATCCCTCCTCTCCATCAAGTTATACACCTACTCCCACCATCCTTCTCTCTCGTCTACACCTCTTCGCCAATTCCCTCCTCTCCCTCAGTTCATACACCTCTTCCCATCCCTCTTCTCTCCCTGAGTTCTGGCACCTCTTCCCACCCTCCTTTCTGCTCTATCACCCTTCCCATCCTCTCCTCTCCTCTAGTTTTTCTACACCTATTCATCACATACTCTCCTCAGGTCTTTAACCTCTTCCCATCCCTCCTCTCCCTCAGTTCTACACCTCTTCCCACCCCTCCTTTCTCTGCTCTACACCTCTTCCCATCCCTCATCTCCCTCAGTTCTACACCTCTTCCCTCCCTCCTCTCCCTGTTCTGCACCTCTTCCCATCCCTCTCTCTATCCCCAGCTCTCCTCTCTCTCATGTTGCTGTCCTTCTGTTCCTCTGCTCTCTCCCTTCCACCCAATAATGTTGCCCCTCTATTTAGATTGTAGGCTCCGTGGACAAGAGATCCCTTTCTCCCAATGTCTGCTCATCGTACCATTTTAATGGATCACTGTATATTTCAAATTGTCTGTATAATATGTATCTAGCTCTGAGGGTCTTCCACCTCTGCACAGAGAATTTAGCCCTACAGAAACCCCAGCGCGCACGCATCGGTGGAACTGCGCTCATTGATCTGGCAAGATGTATACACACCAATATACACACCAATACACCATTCACATTTGCATCCACAGCACCCTCGTCCTGCACAAAATTCCTGATAATCCTGTTCTACTGTCTGGAAGGAAAATTCCTTCCGGACTCTAAAAAATGTGAAGTATCTGTTTCCCTCCAGGCTAAGGGGGTTATCCATTAAATTATGATCGTGCCGATCGAGGCACCATCCCCAGAAACTCCCATTTTTGTGCGATAAAGCCCCGATTAGCACTATCACATGTTAATGGATAACCTCCTAACCCCCTATCTGATTGCCAAAACTACCCCTAAGAAGTGACTTTTTGTGTACAAATTCCCGGTACTTGGCTTTTCTACATCGTTTTGATAAACATTATTTTTGCGGCTACTCCAAAAAGTCAGCCCTCAAAAGGACCAGAGTGGACTAACCGCCCTGATATTAATAGGTTAAATTGATACATACATTAAATACATTTAGTTAATTAATCAAATAAATTAACGTTGTCTCCATAGTAACCATATACTGTACTTTGAAGTGTTTTTATAATCTTCACCTAATATATGTTGTGATCAGACTGTGCACAAACTGTTACATATAGCAGAGGTGCTCAGCTCCTGACCCCCACCAACAGGTCATGTTTTCAGGATATCCCTGCTTCAGCACAGGTGGCTCAATCAGTGGCTCAGTCTTTGAATGAGCCACTGATTGAGCCACATGTGCTAAAGCTGGGATATTGTTAAAACCTGCCCTGTTGGGAGGCATGAGGACTGAGCTGAACACCCGACATTGTGACATATACCGTACAGGCGAATTCTTAATCCAGACTTTTCTTCCCCTTGTGTGATTTTGTTTGGCAAACAATGTCTGCACAATTAGTTTAAAGAGATACTAAGGAAGAACAATAATTCATTCATATTTAGCTTTACTCCCCTATCTTATAGCTTTGACAATATTTTCTTACTGCATGTTGTGGTATTTTGTTAATAGCTATTTTATGATCTATATTTATATTTTATAATTAGTAAAAAAAATATATATATATATTTATTTTTATTTTTTTAAACTGTGACACGTTTAGTTTCAACAAGGCTATCGTTTGGGACTATAGTTTTAGAATCCAGGGCATGTTTAAAACTTTCCATGCTGAGGCCCAAAAGCCTTTGAATAACCCCTTCACTTTTAATAGCCCCTTAAACACCCCAGCCCTGGAAGGGTTAAAAGGTGACTTGACAGCTACACAGGGTCCTGGTGTAAGGTTACACAATACTGTGTGTGTGTGTGTGTGTGTGTGTGTGTGTGTGTGTCATGGGAGTGGTGGTGAATGGCCTTGTGAATGGACACTGAGCAGGGTGTGGTGGCTTTTTCACAGTATGGGATAACTTGAGATGACACTGCCCAAATGCTCAGCTATTTTATGTACAGTATTTTGTGAAGTGTAGGCAGGCGTTCTTCCAATGTCCTGTGACACAGCCAGAAGTGACCTGTGGTGCAGCATGACACAGTGCCCAGACTGAATGGACCTATGGCCCATGCAGTCTGTCTTTCCCACCGCAAGGTGACACAGTGACACAGATAGAAAGGGCCTACAGTATGTCTGTGCAATACACTGTTCCTCTCCCTGCACAGTGACACAGTGACAGACAGAAGGGACCCATTGCCTCTGGAGTTTGTCCCTTCTCACACCGCAGGGTTACACAATATTGCACAAAAATCCCTTATGTTTGGTTGACACAGACACATGTATGTCCTATTCACTTGGTTCCTCCCACAACCAGACAGGATTATGACATTTGGCCCAGCCAACCTGTCCTTCTCACAACATTGTGACACTGTGGCACAGACCTGTACATTTGTATTGAAGGATGACAAACATATAGAACCTTTGAGCCTGTCCCTCCCATTGCAGGGTGACACAGGGGTAAAAGGGTCTCTGTTCCATTACAGTATGTCACTCCACCTTCAGGGTAATATGTCAGAGTGTAAGCTCTTCGGAACAGGGACTCCTTTTCCTAATGTTACTTTTATGTCTGAAGCGCCTTGTGTCTTACTCCCTTTATGTGTTATATTATTATATCACGTACTACATAAATAAAGATATACATACTGTACACACACATATATATAT
>WSYH01016185.1:0-13427 GCA_036426205.1 Ascaphus truei
TAATATACAGCACTAGATGATTGGAGATTAGCGCGTGTAATATACAGTACAGCAGTACTGATTTGCAGCTGGACAAAGTTACTTTTCTGGAGTCAATTCGGTCATGGAAATTTGGGGCTATCAATAAATAGTTGCCGCCGGTACTCATTACTCTCCTACTCTGCAGCGGGCGAGTTTAGTAGGCTGCGCTTACAGTGCCGGCGACGGTGACAGGGACGCAACGTCGCGGCAAAACAAATGCATTGCCGCCGTCGCGTGTGCTAATAGTAAGGACGGAGCGACGGATTGGTCGCGATCGCAGGAAGTCATCTCTCTTTGATTTTCCAGCGACCGTCGCCGGCGCTATGAGCGCAGCCTATAACACTTTGCTGCGACCCTCTTCAGACTTTGCTCACTTTAAGGGCTTCGGTCTATATTTTCCAAAGCCGCCGTTCGCTCTCATTCCAACGCGGTCACTACGGGGACTATAGACTTATCCCATACATTCTGCAGGTTTGGGTTAATGACGGCGAATAAAGTTACTCAGCACCACTATACCATTGTTGTTGGCAGGGAGGTGGAGGCGGGAAGGTTTTCCCTTCGTCCGGAGATTCCGCGATTGATACGCGCTTCTATTATTGGGATTTTCCGTTTGCAGCGCGGGTCCGGGAGACGCGGCTTTGGCCGGCGCTATCAGAAAACAAATGAATATTATTATTACCGAAGAAGCTAAAGCTTTATGATATCATCTTGTTAGTTCATTTTAATTATGGCAACGCCTGGCGTGCTGAGTGCGCAGAGAATCTCGCCGCGGACCCTCAGGTGTTGTGATCGCTGCAGTTCTCGGTGAGTTTTTATAAGATCCCACTCCATGATTCGCCTGTTTGTCGGCATTAATTATTTTCCGTGCTCTCTCTCTGAAGATAATACGTTTCAACATTAATTGTCTTATTAGCAGATATAAAGGCAGCCTGGCAGGGTTACGTTACCTGCGTTTTATATATCGGGAACTCGGCTAATTACTTATCACTGTGGGGATCGTATTGATGCACGTATTAAAGGGGGGGGGGGAATAATAAAAAATAATAAAAATGGCAGCTATGACGCTGCTTTAACCCCTTCACCGAATGGCCCAGATACATCAGGCAGTGGTGAGGAAAAACTGAATATGTTATCTCCAAAAAGTAGTCCATTTTTGGCCACCTTGCATGCGAGTTTTCCTTTCCACGGCCGCTGTATCTGGGCCAGCGAGAGACAGCGTTTTATAATACTCCTCGCACAAAGGCCGCGCTTATAGTCCTGGCGACGGCGGCGTGACGTCATCCGCCGCCGTTGTTGCAGCGATTTTTACTTATAGTGTTAGAGGGAAGGGACGGCGAGCGGGGGCGTGGCCGTGAGCAGTTCGCCCTCATTGGCTGAACCTCTCATGTGCCCGCTGATGTCACGCTGCGGCCGCCGAAGAATCAATTGTCATTGACGTCCAGCGATTGGGACCAATCCATTGCGCCGTCGCGTCGTTCCTACTATAAGTGCCCGCGACGGATTCGATACACTTGTTTTGACTCGCCGTTGCGTCGCCGGGACTATAAGCGCGGCATAAAAGACGCAATGATGGTACATGTTTGTCAGGAGAGTTGACCATATCTATGTAACAAGCCTTAAAAAAAATAGCACTTTTGCCGTAAATCGCGCTCCACAATACTTGCGGCAGGCAGCGCCTCTGTAGTAATCGGGTTTGCGCCAGTTTCTCGTATCTCTGCGACGAGATGAAGATTTATGAAGCGCGTGGGAGGAGTTGGGAGTTCGCGGTTATATTTGGATGTTGGCGCGGGTCTATGTATTGAGAAATATGCGGCTTTGTTGTTTTTCTTGAAGTTTTTCTGCGTTTGTTTTTCTTTGCACCGAATACGTGGCGTGAATCGCGCTTTGAGTATTAGTGCAGCGGTATGTATTGTCAGGGAAATGGCACAATATAATTACTGCGATTCACATAAAAAAAAGAAGAAGCTAATTTTGTAGACGCAAATTTGCCAGAGTAGACACACTTGGAAATCCGCCGAGCACCGCGTTTTTAGCAGTACTCCCAGAGATAATCGAGCCGTCACTAAATGTCTGATGGAAGAATAGATGCAGAACGGCCCTGCTCTCTTGTATCATTCTGTTTATTTAGAATGTTATTCTGTACTACAAACGCACGCTGAAATAACAGACAAACCCTTTCTGTTTCTGCTTCGGTGAACAGCACAAGTTTTTCAGTAGATCTGTCTGAAACACCCTCCGCGTCCCGCAGAGCGCAAGGAGCGCAAGGAGCGAGGGCGCCAAACGGACACAGCAAGGGGTTTGCAAATGTCAGTTTGGCGGCATGACTTGGGGTGGGACGCAGACGGGGTTTCAAATGTTTATGTAACCTTTCATTTCTTCAATATTTAAACGGAAGTCCTCTTTGCAATCGCCAAATACATTCATTCCTAAAGCGAATGTTTTACACTTGTTTTATTTCAGGCCGTGTTGGTCGGTACCCCCCCCCCCACCCCTGTGTAATAAACAAGTGAATGGGGGGCGTAGGGTTTGCACTTTGCACATGCAAGGTCTGGTGGGCAACTCCAGTCCCCAAGGCCCATCAACAGGTCAGGTTTTCAGGGTATTTTGCTCCAACACAAGTGGCTCTTTCTTCGACTGAGCCACGGATTAAGTCACCTGTGCTGAAGCAGGGATATCCTGACATCCTGGCCCTTGGGGACTGGAGTTGCCCTCCCCTGATCTGCAGATGCAAAAAGAAAAGAAAGTGCAGAACAAAATGTGCATTGGTATAAAGTGGTGAGATTTGCCCGTACATATAGATAATGAAGTAAGAGCAGCGCGGCATAATAACCAATCTCCAGGCAGCACAGCGGTGCCCACTCATCTGCTGCCCGATATCCAAGGACACCCTGGTAACCGCCCTCTCAGGGTCACACCCGCAGGCAGGTGCAGCCTGTATCCTCCACGTCTCCGCTGTGCCGAGATCAGCACAGCAAGTTCGTCCGCCGCCAAAAACACCCGCGGTATCCTCCTCAGAGCCGCTGGCCTCTTCTCTCTTCCCGTTCCAAGACGCCGTGCAGGGCGGCCGTCTGCGCGGGGGAGGAGGGGGAATTCCTCTCAGCTCATTGCTCCATGACGGAGATGATCCTCACGCGTCACACGCCTCAGCAGTTACGGCCCCGGCCTCAGGAAACGCAGCGTGCGGCAGGGGAAGAACCACAGCTGCAGTGTTGCGGATACCACGCAACAGAGATGCAGCGTCTGAGCCGCTAAGGGCTGTATGAGCGTCCAGGAAGTCCAGGATATAGTTCAAAAATGCTCAATAATAGCACAGAGCAAATAAAAGCTTATGTTAGCAGTTGCTAATATAGATCCAACGCGTTTCGTGACACTAGGTCACTTCGTCACCCCTGATCTAGCTCAACACCTAAAGAAAGAAGTTAGAGGAACCAGAGCGCACCCCCCCCCACCCCATGTTTTAGTATATCATGTTCATGTAAAAAACGCTTTAAACAGTTATTTAAAATTACTTACGCCTAGATCCACAAACAGGTGCTAAGCTTCAGGACGCTGAGCTCTAGGGGACGGCTTCTCCAAAAATACTGGGCACAATGGTGAAAGATACGAAGCGCTCGAGAGAGACACACACACACTCTCTCTCATCTTTCTCCGCTCCATGCTGTTTCCTCCTCTCCTTGGCCCCACCCTCAGGCTCCTGACACCTCCTCCTGATTGGCTGCTGCTGGGTAATGCAGCCAATCAGGATGGAGGAAGCTGCCCAGCCCCCTAGCAACAGCAGCCCTGCTCTCTCCCTGCTCAGCCAAATCCTGCGGCCCCCCCAATCCGGTCAGGCCACTACGTCCAGAGAGGTAATCCCGGACACATTCACGTCCAGAATACCGGACACATACATGTCCAGATAGGTAATACCAGGTGAACACATGTCCAGAAAGGTAATACCGGACACATACATGTCCAGAGAGGTAATACCGGACACATACATGTCCAGAGAGGTAATACCAGGTGAACACATGTCCAGAAAGGTAATACCGGACACATACATGTCCAGAGAGGTAATACCGGACACATACATGTCCAGAGAGGTAATATCGGACACATACATGTCCAGAGAGGTAATACCGGACACATACATGTCCAGAGAGGTAATACCGGACACATACATGTCCAGAGAGGTAATTCCGGACACATACATGTCCAGAGAGGTAATTCCGGACACATACATGTCCAGAGAGGTAATACCAGACACATACATGTCCAGAAAGGTAATACCGGACACATACATGTCCAGAAAGGTAATACCGGACACATACATGTCCAGAGAGGTAATTCCGGACACATACATGTCCAGTATTACCTCTCATTTAGTACTGTACAGAGCGTCCAAATACAGGAGAGTCAGTTTCATTTTTGGACATGGCAACCCTACTCAGCTCCCATTGATATGAATGTTATCACACGTTATTCATATGAAAGGGAGTAAAAGCAGGCTAATACTTAGCACCGCTAATGGATCTGGGCCTTAGACCGGTTATTGGAATTAATTAATATTTTTCACCCGTAGACACAAAACTGCGTGATTTTCTGCCTTAAACCCCATGATTTATATATGGTGTTAGTTAATTGTTAATAAACTCTGTAGCATTGAGCACAGACTTCCCTGATGGTGTCAGATATTAAACGCGTTGTCCCCTGTCATTGTATATTATATATTATATATATATTTATATACACACTGTATATGATAGGAACTGCGCTGCTGCAGAGTTTGGCTGGAAATACTCAGGAATAAACTCACAGACAGATATCCAGTTAGGGTGACAAGCATGAAATTGAAGAATTGCCCCAATGTTATTACTACCTGAAAAAATTGAATTCAACAGAAATAATCTCACAGTAAAGAAATTGCAAAAAATACAGCGCAGCGACACTTCCCAAAATTGTGATCTGCTCAGTTTAAACTGCAATATACGCGTCGGGGTGTAATACACGGAATCACCCATTGCTTTGAACGAGAATGTCAGTCTGTATAAAAAAATTATATATATATATATATATATATATATATATATATATATATATATATAAACAAACAAACATCACAAGCTTGCACTCAATGTACTGGTTCATATAGACAGGTGCTAGTCTCAACGTGCACGGACATTCCGTACCAGTAGTCAATAACACTCGCCGAAAACAAGTTTTAAGTATGTAATAAGTGAATATAAAAAAGAACATAAAAATTACATTCCCAGGTTGGGAACGAGTGATGGAGGGTAATAGTAGTAGGATAGGAGGGAAATAGTTGTAGGATAACAAGTACAGTATTACAGATACTACTGTACTATGTTTAACACCACATGCTGCCAAACAAATGCAGGCAGTATTGCAAGCAGGTGACGTCCCTTAGTAAAAACTATTTCTAAATAGTTAAAGATGCGCCGCCAGTCTCACAAGATCCCACTGGATTCACAAAGGTGCTCCTCCTCTGCAGCTCTCAACGATCCCGTGATCAGCGGGGTGGATACGAACATGAAAACAAAAAGAACGCGCAAAAATGAAAAAACAAACATAATAAAGATATTACCTTTTTAGTAACCTTAAAAATGACATGACTACAAACATTACATAAAAATAAGGGTTCACATGAACCACCTCTACACTCTCACACGCGCACACGAGAATTCAACACCCGCCCACCCTCTCACCCTCCAATCACCCCATGAAGTGCGGTTCCCTGTTTTACACTCAAGTAAAGCTGTCGTAACTCTGACATATCCCAGGACTTTTTTTTTAACATCATTAGACATATGGGTTTTGATTCAGGGTAGTACCCTGCGAGTGCAGTAGTGTAGGTGTGGAGTGTGTGTGAGTGTGAGAGTGTGAGTTCATGTGAACCCTTATTATGTTTAATGTTTTGTAGCATGTCATTTTAAGGTTACTATAAAGGTTATTATCTTTATTAATTGGTTTTTCCTTTTTGTGCTTTCTTTGTGTTTTCATGACTACTAAAGACCCTAATCGGCTGGTGTAGAGCCTGGTGCAACATAGGTTGTATAAACGAAATAAAGGAAGCAAATACGTGACGTATTAAATGCTACCACAGTGATATATCGGCATCTATAGCGATGTGCTAATACCATTAAAATACACTAATAAGTTAGATCATATTTCCGTGAAGTACTCGTTTGTAAAAAAGGAAAAACCTAGTAAACAGTCAAATGTTTGCCAATGCATAAGAAGACAGTTACAACGTATGAAGCCCGGGAGGCTACGATCCTCCATACACCGTCCCACTCATGAGACACCACGACGTACCAGCCCCGACGTACGTTCGCGTTACGTATCACATTCTTTAGGGGGGGGGGGGAGTTTTTACAGTTTAGACGTCTTGTCCCCAGTTATTTACTGTAGGCATTTGCTTGGTTGGATACTTGTTCTCTCGTGGATACTTTATCCTTTGATATATACTGTGATTTCCCATGAGTTGATTTTAAGGGGACGTTTGTGACCCTGGTCATTTTTCTTGTGCATAACTAAGGATATCTGGACTCCAATCCCTAATCACCACATTTATATGGAAAAAAAAGAGGATCAGTAGGCAAATCGTACGTCGCATACCCTAAACTTAAAAAATAGTATGCCTCTCCTTTAAAGTGCAGAGGAATCATCCATAGAAGCTCAGGATTCCCCAATAAAGCTGGAGGTCTTGCTACTACCTTGGTTGCTATCCTACTACGTATAGGCAGCTCAGTCAAGTGACTGGTCCAGTAGCACTATAATCCAGAACTTAGGCGATGGGTGGTCCTGGAGTTATCTTTGGTTATCCTGTAGATCTCGACAAGCTGATTTGGCTACCACAAAAACAAGAACTCAAGCTGAGTCGACTCTCTCGACAATAGCCACATACTCTAAAGCTATGGGACTGGATCCACATTCAGTGTCCCAGCCTAACCTCTCTCAATCATGCTATCAAATCATCATGATAACCAAACGCCCGCCCCCAAAAAAGCTGATGGTTCGGCCAGAGACGAGTACCCTTTAGCCGGTAAATCTCTTTGTAATAATAAAACCTAAACTAAAAATAAATCAGTACTGTACAGCGCCGTCACGCTTTAGATGGTACCCTATAACTGCGTAATTGTATCATTTATTCATGATCAATGTATGAGTTTTCTGACTGTATCCCCCGGACTGTATCCCCCCCAATCCCTTCCCCCCCTCGTTTCTTATTTTTTCCGCCCTCCCAAATGTTTATTTCTATCGCTTGAAAAACGTCAATAGATCGCCCGTTGGCTCTGATTACAGTTCCAGGAGTCCCAAGTCAGGATCCTTTTCAGCTAATGGAACTAAACTGGAATTGTGTAGTTGCAATGACTACCTATTATAAGAAAAGCCCGAACTACAGTAGTTGTGTGTTATATATATACAGTGTTCGACAACCTATAATTGTTCGCCCCGGCGAGTGGATTTAACCCCCGGGCGAGTAAAATATTGGCCAAGCAGCACACGTTTGGTACTAGGGGGCGAGTAGATTTTTTTTGTGTGGCGAGTAGATTTTTTGGTGATTGTCAACCACGTGTGATATATATATATAATGTATATATATATTATAATAATAGATTATATATATAATATATATATATAATATATATATTTTTTTTTTTTTTGCTCATGAAAACACTAAATTATAAAAGAAATATCAAATAGATCTCATGATGTAGAGAGGACAATAAATAACAAAGGACGTATATATATGCCTATAGGGAACCATGTTTTAAAATGGTTTTGAAGCAAAAGGTGCCCTGTTGCTCATTTTGCATGTAATTTCCCAGAATCCCTTGCTGCAGTGGAAGTGCTGTGTGTGGTGATAATGGTGAAAGGCGGGGTTGAAGGACCTGCCTAAGACATGCAAATGAGCTACAGGAAATATTTGCTATATGCTTGCTGTGGAGGGTTTTTGTCACTTTTTTTACTCACCATAACTTAACTCAGTATGGGTAAACCCCATCCGTTTCGCTTCATTGCATAGCCGTTAACCAACCCCACACTGAGGAGACCCATTAGGTCGAAACAGTGTCTGTGGATAGCTTGTTCGCCTTTTGGCTAAGATCAAGCGAGATGAGTGTCCTCTAGACCTGCACAGCTATGACCAAATGCAGTACTATCTACAGTGGCTCCAGTAGGAAAAAGTCTGTGGCAAGCATTTGGCCCTCTAGCTAGTTGAGAGGTGGTGCAGGCCAGGACCACAGAACCGGTGCCTTCGGGTAAGGGGGATGGCATTCGAACAACCAGCCCTTCGGGGCTGGGGTGCACCCGCAAACCCTCGAAAGAGAGGGGATATGATGTGAACTCCCTTGCGGGCCTTGGGCCAGAGGGGAGGAAGGAGAGCGATGTCCTGAATCCAAGGAGGAAGGCATCAATGTCCCTGGAGACCTAGGCTTTCGGGCTGAAACCTCCAGGGAAACGAGCTGGGCACCGAGGGCGGGTCTGACTCGGTTTGGACAGTCCAAGGGCAAGTCCCCTATCCACTGAGTGGACTGGATCCGATGAGCGAGAGGGGGGACCCTCTCTCGGAAGAAAGAAAAAAAAAAAAAAAAAGCTGTCTGTGGGTTGGTTTTCTGCTATGCATATTACCCTGGCTTGCTCAAAGCTGTGACCATGCAGCAAGCTAATGCACTATAGGAACCATGTTAAATGCTTTGAAGCAAATGTGACACTGTGTGCCCATTTGCATGTCATTTCCAGAAGCCCTTGCTGCAGTGGAAGAGTGTGTGCTGGTGATGGGTGATATGGTGAAGCGGGGTTGTTAGACCTGCCTAAGACATGTGAATGAGCATACAGGAATATTTGATTATTATATATACATACATACATGGAGATTATACTAAGCATTTTGGACTGTGTACACTATATTGTTCCTAAATGATAACGGTTGTTCATTGATCTGTTACCCCTTCATACGCTGGCGAGCCTAATAATCCAAGACTTTTGGGTGCAAGAACCCTTAATGAGATAGGTACGTGGCAGGAGGTGTCATGTTCCTACTGTGCACTTCTTCCGGAAGCCTGCTCCATGCAGCTACTAATTGTTATCGAGTTGGATATATTAGGAGGGATCCAGGTGAGAACAGTCTTCATTGCCGTGTATTTAATATCCGCTGCCGGTGGAACCCTCCGCACCCGCCGCCCTCAGCCGAATCCGATGCAATTTTAATTAAAAAAAGTAATTGAGAGGAATTGTTTGTACGTGATGACAATGTTGCACCAGCACCTTCAATCCCAGGGGCTTGTGGAGGGGGCTTTAGTCATCTCATTCCGTAGCCTTGCCGCGGCTTTCATTAAAGCACATTCTGGATCGTGTCACTATATTTTTGGGCTCTGAGACAAGAGTGTGTAATATATCCGTATTGTTTTTGCACATGACCCAAGTCAAGGAATTATAGCCATAAGGGGCACTTGGAAACTATAAAAGAGAGCTATCCACAGGGACAATTTCCCGCCAACCAAATGTATTAACCCATTGGCTACCAGAACAATGGTAACAGAGATGAAAGGGTTGGAGGTGTTTTCCAGGTGATGGGGAATCCCAGGAGGTTTCCAAGTGTGAGGTATGTCACATATATATTCACAATATAATGGTAAAAAAAAGAGATATACTGCAATATGTGTATAAAAGCTAGTTTGTTAAAACACTTTTAAATGGCCGGTCGTGTGACGCACCTGTGAATAACCAGTCTACAAAGACCCCTTGCCTCCGTCAGACGGGGGAGAGAGAGAGAACCGCCTGCAGGTAGTGTTACGCGGGGATTGATGGCTGGTTTGGAAGTAGCTTTAAGAATTTAACCTAAAGACCCTCACTTAAGAGATGAGTATGGACACATCGGATGTAGCAATGGGTCTGTCTTTATATTATAAACGAGGTCACAATCCCAGCAGTCACTTCTTTTGCACAAATATATATGGTGGGTTTGGGTTCTGAGCTTGCAGAGAGTGTGGTGTGTGTGTAATATATATCTATATAATTTGTTTTAACAAAACACCACACACTCCCTGCACGCTGAGAACCCACTGTGTGTGTGTGTGTGTGTGGTGTGTGTATGAATACACAGACTCACACACACAAACACACACACACACACACACACACACACACACACAACACACACACACACACCACACACCACACACACCACACACACAACAACACACACGGTTCTTCAAGCTTGCAGGAGTGGTGTGTGTGTGTATATTTAACATACACACACCAGGGAGTCTCAGTTGCAGGGAGTGTGGTGTGTGTGTGTGTTGTGTGTGTATATTTATATAATACACACACACACAAACACACACCCACACACACAAATTGGCTTCTCAGCTTTGCAGGGAGGTGGGTGTGTTTGTTAAAACAAATGATTCCCAAAATTGCAATAATGTAACCTATTATGAAGGTTACATTGTCCGTTAGTTAGAAGGTGGAGTAGATAAGGTTCATTGCATTCCAAGTGCTGTCCATTAGAAGAATGGCAAAATCGTGAATATTTATCACCGGGTCACTAACCAGGTCTATAATATCGGGACACAGAGGGTTCCTGCTATTTTGTTTACATTCTGGCCGCTGTTAATAAATCATGTGAAACCCCCGGGGGAAATATATGATCTGACACTGCAACAAACTTGGAAAATGTTCAGAGTTTGTGTAAAGGTGCGCCCCTACCCAAAATCTACGGTAAGCTCACACAATCATACAAAGCACAGCAATTACATGCACTATACAGGGGCGGCATAATCCAGTCATCAAGGGCACACAACAGGTCAGGTTTCAGGATATCTCTGCTTCAGCACAGGTGGTCAATCAGTGGCTCAGTCGAAGGACTACACCACATGTGCTGAAGCAGGGATATCCTGAAAACGTGACCTGTGGTGGCCCTTAGGACTGGAGTTGGCTACCCCTAGGGAAGTCTGTGTGCGGTGTATAGGGAGTTGTGTGCGGTATAGGGGAAGTCTGTGTGTGCGTATAGGGAAGGTCGGTGTGCGTTGTATAGGGAAGTCTGTGTGGTGTAAGGGAAGTCTGTGTGCGGGTATAGGGGAGCTGTGGGGTCTGTTGCTGGGGGAGTCTGTGTGCGTGTATAGGGGAGTCTGTGTGCGTGTATAGGGAAGTCTGTGTGCGTGTATAGGGAAGTCTGTGTGCGGTATTAGGGAAGTCTGTGTGCGTGTATAGGGAAGTCTGGTGGTGTATAGGGAAGTATGTGTTCGTGTTAGGGGATCTGTGTGCGTGATAGGGAGTCTGTGTGCGTGTATAGGGAGATTGGGCGGTATAGGGAGTCTGTGTGCGGTGTATAGGGGAGTCTTGTGTGCGTGGATAGGGGAGTCTGTGTGCGTGTATAGGGGAGTCTGTGTGCGTGTATAAGGGAGTCTTGTGTGTGTATAGGGGAGTCTGTGTGCGTGTATAGGGAAGTCTGTGTGCGTGTATAGGGAAGTCTGTGTGCATGTATAGGGTAGTCTGTGTGCGTGTATAGTGAAGTCTGAGTGCGTGTATAGGGAAGTCTGTGTCTGTGTGCGTGTATAGGGGAGTCTGTGTGTGTGTATAGGGAAGTCTGTGTGCGTGTATAGGGGAGTCTGTGTGCGTTGTATGGAAGTCTGTGTGGTGTATAGGGGAGTCTGTGTGGTATAGGGGAGTCTGTGTGTATAGGGAGTTGTGTGCGTGTGGGTTGTGGCCGTGTATAGGGAAGCTGTGTGTGCGTGTATAGGAAGTCTGTGTGCGTGTATAGGGAAGTCTGTGTGCGTGTATAGGGAGTCTGTGTGTGTGTGCGTGTATAGGGGAGTCTGTGTGCATGTATAGGGAAGTGTGTGTGTGTGTGTGTGTGTGTGTGTGTGTGTGTGTGTGTGTGTGTGTGTGTGTGTGTGTGTGTGTGTGGTGTGTGGTATAGGGGGGTCTGTGTGCGTGTTATAGGGAATGTCTGTGTGTTGTGTGGCGTGTAAGGGGAGTGGTGCGTGCATAGGGAAGTCTGTGTGCGTGTATAGGGGAGTCTGTGTGCGTTGTATAGGGGAGTCTGTGTGCGTGTATAGGGGAGTCTGTGTGCATATACAGGGGAGTCTGTGTGCATGTATAGGGGAGTACTGTGTCGTGTATAGGGGAGTCTGTGTGCGTGTATAGGGGAGTCTGGTGTTTAGGGGGCGTGTGTGCGTGTATAGGGAAGTCTGTGTGGTGTTAGGGAAGTCTGTGTGCGTGTATAGGGAAGTCTGTGTGCGGTATAGGGAAAGTCTTGCTGTGCGTGTATAGGGAAGTCTGTGTGCGTGTATAGGGGAGTCTGTGTGTGTGTATAGGGGATTTGTATGTGTGTGTATAGGGGAGTCTGTGTGGTGTATAGGGAAGTCTGTGGGCATATACAGGGGAGTCTGTATGCATGTATAGGGGAGTCTGTGTGTGTGTATAGGGGAGTCTGTGTGCGTGTATAGGGGAGTCTGTGTGTGTGTATAGGGGATTCTGTGTGCGTGTATAGGGAAGTCTGTGTGCTTGTATAGGGAAGTGTGCGTTGTATAGGGAAGTCGGTGTGAAGTGTTGTATAGGGAAGTCGGTGTGCGTGTATAGGGAAGTCTGTATGCATGTATGGGGCAGAGTCTGTGTGCGTGTATAGGGAAGTCTGTGTGCGTGTATAGGGAAGTCTGTGTGCGTGTATGGGAAGTCTGTGCGTGTATAGGGGAGTCTGTGTGTGTGTAAGGGGATTCTGTAGTGGTGTGTATAGGGGAGTCCCCTATATGCCCCATTGGCACATAACAGTTCAATGAATGAACCCAACCTTTATATTCTGCCTCACTGTGAATCTGAACATAATAAGATCGATGTCCTAATTTGCAAATGACGCAACAGAAATAGATGGTGGAACGTGATATTGTATTTAACAATGCATTCAGGCTGCTAAAAATAAATAAAATATATATTTTTAATATATATATATATAGCAAATAAAAAGATCACTTGTGAGCACATTCACATGTCTTAGACAGGTCTGCACCCCCTGCCTTTCACCATTATCCCCAGCATACAGTGCTTCCATTGCGCCAAGGGATCTGGGAAATGACATGCAAATGAGCCACAACGTGTCACCTTTGTGCAAAAACCATTGTTACATGTAGCCCATATAAGCCAATGCCGCTGTTAACAGCTTTAAAGCACAGATGCAAGCTGATGATATATATATAATAATATATATATATATATATATATATATATATATATAATATATATAGCACCCCCCTTGAGAAAGGTCCTATTCCACGGAACGAACGTCGGATTGGGGGATTTATCTTTTCTATTCAGATGCCCAATACAGATTTTTCCTGATTACTGAACCGAGTGCAGTCGGTCTTTACCGGACGAGAGAATGGTAATGTTGATTTCTAGTATTC
>WSYH01016186.1:816-13426 GCA_036426205.1 Ascaphus truei
ATATATGATCTTTTTACATCTCTCTGATGTTTTTATATCTCTCTGTATTTTTACTATCATGTTCTGCAGTTCTTTTCTTGCCCCTGTGGTAGTGAATGGGTTAAATCTATTATATGTAGCACTCTTGCTAAGTTTCATAGTGTGTCCTGATATCTGCAGGCAGTTAAAGGGTTACTTCCTTTGCAGGACCCAGTGTAACCATTTCTTGTACCATATGCTGTATTTGTTATGCAGGTGGCTCGCCACTAGCTACTTCTAGAAATTTCCAGATGAGTCCCCCTGTAGGGACGGCCGCCTGTAGCTAAGCCCACCTTTAATTTGCCTAGTAACATTTGTAGTTCCCAAACTTTTTATACCCTGGGTTGGATCAGCCATTCTGTTTGACCCCAGGAGATCCCTGTAACATCAGGTGGTCTCCAGGATTGCCCAATAACATCAGGAGGAACCGAGGAAGTAACAAAGGGGGGTCTCCAGGCTCCCCTAGCCTGTAAGGAGGACACCTTTTATAGGGCAAGATTCCCAGTGTTAGGGGGGCCCTTAGGGACCAGGGATCCAAAACACTCTAAAGTAGAGAGTAGGTAGTTCCCTATCGCGGGGCTTTAAGAAGAAGTCCTGGAAGGGGCTGCTAGGAGTTTCAGAGGGTAGTTCCCTGATCTGTCCTGGGCAGGGCAAGAGGCTCTAATTATGAGTGAGTCACTACAAGTCTCATAGTATGAGGCAATTGGAGTCCAGTCTCCAGGTACTAAAAACCTGTCCTGTTTCTGCTACAAGTTATATTGTAATAAACAGTTAAAAGTTCCTGGTGCCCTTTTCTTTATCTACATTCCTTGTCAAGCAACCTACCAAGCACCCCTCAGAGGCTCTGTGTGTTATTATATCTCTCTGTGTTATTATATTTCTGCGTGTTATTATATATCTCTGCGTGTTATTATATCTCTCTGCGTGTTATTATATCTCTCTGTGTGTTATTATATCTCTCTGCATGTTATTATATCTCTGCGTGTTATTATATCTCTGTGTGTTATTATATCTCTCTGTGTGTTATTATATCTCTCTGCGTGTTATTATATCTCTCTGTGTGTTATTATATTTATATGCTCTTGCTTGTTACGATCTCTCAGCGTTATTATTTATCTCAAAGGGAGAAAGAAGATGGGGATTCTGTCTTTTCTTATCATCGTTAGTCTCTTCTGTTTTGTTTTCTTACTGATCTACTTCCTTTTTATTATATTCTCTGCGTTATTAGTTTTTATTCCTGCAATGTTATTGATATCTATGCGTGTTATTAGACTTGCATTCAGTTATCTAATCTGCGTGTTGTTATTATCTCTCTGCGTGTTATTTATCTCTGCATGTATTATATCATGTTCTGCATGTTTTTTCTGTATATTATCTTGTTAATTTATGATATTCTGCGTTTTGTCTCCACCTGGTATTACTATGTTATATATCTCTGCGTGGTTATTCATCTCTGCGTGTGTTAGTATATCTCTCGGCGTGTTATTTAATCTGAGTGTTATTATATCTCTGATGTTATAGATCTCTGCTAGTCTTACTGTCTCTCTGGGTGTCATTATATCTTGCATGTTATGGTATTTCCGTCTGCGTGTTCATATCTCTCTGCTGTACCTCTCTGGCTGCTATTCATATCCTCGATGTTTATAGCTGATGTGTATTATATCTCCTGATTTCTCTCGATGTACTGTTCGTGTCATATCTTACTTTGTCTCCTCTGATGTGTACAGTATCTCTCTTGCGTGTTCATATATCCCTGCCGTGCATATCTCCTGCTGTGTTCTTCTCCTAGTCTTTCTTTAGCTGTTCATATGACTCTCGTTAAACTCTCTTGTGTCTATCTCTCTCGCCGTGTCAATATCTGCTCTGCGTGTCATATCTCTCTCTGCGTGTATATCTCTCTCTGTGTGTACATATCTTATCTGCGTGTCATATCTCTCTCTGCATGTCTATCCTGGATTCATATCCCTTGGCGTGTCATATTCTTCTCGGTCATCTCTTTGCTGTCGATCTCTTGTGCTACATGGTTCTCTGCTCTGCGTGTCGATATTTCTCTATGCGTGTCTACTCTCTGTTAAGTGTCATATCTCTCTCTGCGGTCATATGGGCTCTCTCTGCATGTCATATCCTTGGCGTGCCATATCCTCCTTGGCGTGTCATATCTCTCCTGGGTGTTACAACTTCTGCAATTCTTTACTGCCCTGTCGCGAGTGAATGGGTTAAAACTGTGGGAAAATTTGCCCCTACTCCACGGTGACATTCTGACACATTTTGTTGTCTTCTTCTCTAGTGAAGAAATCAGGATGTTGGGAGAACCAAAGGTAGAGGAGTAATGAAAGGGACGACGTCGCCTATGAAGAGACTGGCGGTCTCCTGGAAGTAAAGTGCGATCTCTTCTCAGACGAGAAGTCACGATGATGCTATTCCTTCTTGGGAAACGGTAGACACAGCAGAGATTTTAGACAACAGAGATATTCCGTTTACTTGGTAATCTTCTTGGGGGTGGCTGTATCGGCACGTAGCTTGCAATGTTGTACAGACTTCGTATAGTAAACCTTCATGCCTCTTCTTAAGCAATCAGTGTAACTGCGCTCTTGTATAAGATTCCCCTGTAAAACCTGCGCTCTCTCGTATAAGGAATGTCTGTAACACTGCGACTCATCTGTATAAGGACATGCTCCTTGTAACACTTGCGCTCATCGCTGTATAAGGACCAATGCCCTGTAACACTGCCGCTCTCTCGTATAAGGGACACTATACATGTCACGTGCATATATGGGGTTCCTTCCTAATCTCCTCTGATTTCCTGCTTTCATCTCCATGAACTAATAATGATAAGACAGATGTAGCTCACTGTTACAATTGAGACAGACTGTAACATGAAGATAAAAAGGGTCTCCCTCACAATCCCCCAGAGATTTAGCACACGCTATGTCATGATGTGACTAGTTACTAACATGCACTAATGGTGAGTTGTGTGCTTTAAGTGAGTAGACCAGATGTGTCACACACACACATGAGAAGAACATGTCTAACTAAAACATGTGCGTGTGCTGACAGGTAATACCATAATCCTCGTGTCTGTGTCAAAATGTCATTGCATGAGAAGGGTTTTCTTCCTCCGTCTGTAAACGTCTATACTCACAAAGATCATTTGTTACGCTCGTTTCCCTTTTAACTTTGCAATAAAAACAAACAAAACGCATGTCAGCATCAGTTTGTGTAGTCCTTACTTCACTTGACGCACACACACACACACTCCTCTACTACACCCCCACAGTGACAGTACACCACACACACAGCAACGCACCACATGCCCCGAATGCCCAAACATCACACACACACACAACACACAACACCCACACATAATAATTCACAGACGCACACCACACACCAGCACCCACAACACACAAATCCCCCTACCCCCCCATCGGCACACACCCCCACAGACCCCACCCACACACACACCACAACACTATCTCATGCTGCTGACTGTCCTGCGCTTAGCGGGAGACCGGGGGCTGGGGGCTTAGGCAGGTGGTTTTTTCTACTGCATCTGGCACTGGGACCTGCGCGGGCAGGGACCTTACTTGTCCTCTGGTGCCATCATCATCTGCAGACTCCTCACTCCGCTCGTGGGTGAGGCTGGCAGACCAGGGGTTCTGCAAACAGCGGGAGCTTCTGCGTCCATGAGCCCCCATCATGCCTGTAAAAAGCAGATAGCTGTCAAACGTTCCGGTAATGTAGGAAAGTGTGTTAGCTCTACTGCCTCTCCCCTCTGAGTACCCACAAACCACACTTTCTAAACCCTCTCCCCGCGTCCCCTACATGGGAGGGGAGACCACAAGCCTCCCCACTCCGTAGCAAGACGCATCCTTAAGGAGCCTACAACCGCCTACAAAACCCGCACCGACATTTCTGTTCTTTTGGCCCCTCTGGCCATCTCCATGTCACTGGTCCCCGCCGATGCAATACTAACACAAATATTAGAATATCACAGCTGTTGTATCTTTTATTTTATATACCCCAAACTTGTAACCCCGCAACGGTTACAAAAGCGCTACCGGACCATGTAACCTAAACCCCCTTCTTCTTGGCCCGGCTGTTTTCCCTGTCCACTGTCACGGTGAAAGGGGTTTCTGACAGTGAAGTGGTTAACACAGCTCATGAAAAAGGTAAAGTCAGCAGCCCACCTGGTTACTACTCTTGAGCACCGTGTGTTCGGTTCATAGACTTGGCGCTATGCCCAGCCTCTGGGCTGCCAGATGTCGTTAAATATAATGCAATTGCTGAGACGAGTGCCCTTTTGCGACAACTAAAAAAAGATTGATTGTGTCTTTTGGCCTTTGCTGGGTGCTGGTACCGTGGAGATTTCTCGGCTGTAATTCAGGGTGGTTTGCGGCTAGAACTTCTTACAGAAAATGTGTCTAGTATCGGGGTTCCGGAGTTATGATACCCCAAAAGTTGTTCCGGGAATGGAGTGAATCTCGGATGACAGCCAAGCACATTACTTCCGCAAACTCTGACTCTGAAAACCGTTCTTACAGCTTCAACCGCAAGGATCCCTGCTGCAGGCATCATCCAGAGGCAAGTTAACATGGAAATGGGGATGAAGGGGTTAAACTATATCTGCAGCTAACCACAACCACAGAGTCTCTAGTGTAGTCAGGGGTTTCTCCCCAATATAGGCCAGGTACCTATATACATAACCAGTTACCCTGAACCTGGGTTTCCTAAAGTCAGGGGATGTTCAGCTGAGTCTGAGCATGTTTGCAGGTGTGTACAAGTTTTACACACATATACACACACACATATACACACACATAGGCACACACACACATGATAATGCACAGACACACACACACACACACACATGCACACACACATAGGCACACACACACACACACACACACACACACATAGGCACACACACACACACAGAGACGCACACTATCTCACTGGCTGCTGGGAGCTGCCTGCGCTTAGCGGGGGACCCGGGTGGGCTGGGGGCTGAGGCAGGGGGTTTTCTACCTGCATCCTGGCACTGGGACCTGCGCGGGGCAGGGACACTTACTGGGTCCTCTGGTGCATCAGCATCAGCATCTGCAGACTCCTCAGGCTCGTGGGTGAGGCTGGCAGGACCAGGGGGTTCTGCAAACAGCGGGGAGCTTCTGCAGTCCATGCGCCCCCTCATCATGCCTGTAAAAGAGCAGATCAGCTGCAAACGTTCCTGTAAGGTAAGGGAAAGTATGTGTTAGCGCTGCCTCTCCCCTCTGAGTATGTCACTGAAATAGTACCAATGGCGCTAAACACAATTAGCAATCGATAAACGTATAAATATACAAGTAAATAAACATAAAAATATAAATATACAACCGGATGGGATTGATGGGTGATCTCGGCCAGCGTTGATCAAACATGGAATAAGAAAAAGAAATACATAGTGTAATACTGATAAAACATGTATATAACAAATACACAAAAACAGACAAAAACTGACAAAAAATAATAGTGTTGCTGAAACACACAGTGGACTAAAAATGATGAATTTAATATATTATAAAAACATACACAACAATTAAGCACAATTAAAGGACCCAATCGATATCCGTCCGAATTGCCAGCTTACCGAAGCCAGAATGTAAAACCGCAGTGGATATATTAGAGAGTATCCCCTCTCACAGTGGCTGGTTCTCTGACCGGCACCGCTTTCAGGTGGATTTCCAGAAATCGCCGCGTGCTGATGGTGTAGGAATGGAGAACGCGTCCTTCCACGCGGTGACAGGGGCAGGAGATCACTGTCTTGATGTTAAGCAGTCCGGGCATGCGCTGAAGCGCCCGTCACAGTATTGACGGCACCGCAAACTCTCCTGCTCCTCGCGGTCGCGTTTCATCCAAATGGCGGCAGATTCAAAAGTGCTGTGGGTTACAGGACTGCACGGCTGGGCTTTCAATGAAAAACGGCAGCTGACGGCAACGCGGGGATAACGGGGACCACCCAACGCTTTTCGGAAGCAACTGCTTCCTTCCTCAGGGGTTAAATTGAATAAAGAAGTCCCTGTGTGTCCGGTTATTTATAGGGAGAATTTAAAGGTGCAAGAACCTGAATAAAGTCCCGGTCATTCTCATTTACCTCTATTCGGAGGGAGAAAGACCAACATTGGATTTATATCCAGTAAAATGAAAAAAACCTGCTGACTCGGGGAGTGGGGAGGAGCTTAAACCCTGGGAAGGAGGAGTGGGGAGGGGCTTAAACCCTGGGAAGGAGGAGTGGGGAGGGGCTTAAACCCTGGGAAGGAGGAGCGGGGAGGGGCTTAAACCCTGGGAAGGAGGAGTGGGGAGGGGCTTAAACCCTGGGAAGGAGGAGCCACTAACCTCCAACAGCTGAGAGCAGCTGAGAATAAGCAAACAACACACAGAACCCCAGTAAGCTCTTTTTGGGAACCTCAGAGCCCCCACAAAATATATATGTATATAAGTGTCAAAGAGGAGAGCTATTGAGCATGGCAAATGTATACAACAAGCAACAGAAGCCCAATGCTACATCCAATATGGCAAAAATACACAGTAAAATATTTATATATAAGTTTAAGCTTACGTGGTTACCCCGGAGCCGTGTGTTGGGGTCCTAGAGTGTCAGCTCTTGGCCCCAGATGTCAGAAATGCATTACTGTGACGGTGTGCAAATTATACGACATTAAAGATTTATTTGTGTTTTGCCTTTCCTGGGGTGCTGGGACCGGGAGATTTCTAGGCTGTAAGTTTCAGGGTGGGTTTGCCGCAGAAAGTCTTTACAGAATGTGTCTATGTATCGGGGTTCCGGAGTTATGGGATACCCCAAAAGTTGTATCCGGGAATGGAGTGAGATTCTCGGCTGCAGCCAAGCACATTACTCCGCCAAACTCTGACCCTGAAAACGTTCTTACGACTCACCGCCAGGATCCCTGCTGCAGCATCATCCAGACCAGGTAAATACGCATGAAGGGGTTAATGTATACCTGCAACCATACACAGGGTCCCTAGTATAACAGAGGGTCCCTAGTATAAGGGGGGATGCCCAGATACATGCCCAGGTACCCTGAACCTAGAATAGGGGTTCAGGGGGTTCTCCAGCTATGTGATAAAGCTGAGCATGATTTCTTGTGTGAGCACAGTTTTAAAAGTTATTTCCTAAAGTGTGCCAAGAATGAGGCGAGTGGGTGTAGGCGACTTATACTCTCACTCCATCCCTGACACCAGAATAGGAACTAATATATCTCATCACACAGAAGACAGGACACGGTATATATGGCTATCCGGCCACCATTTGCCAGAACCCAGACTCTGTGGAGCCAGGGCAGCAGGTGGGCTCAGTATGCAAAGAGGCAGAGGTGCCAGGTTGGCGCATGCTCCTTTACAGACTGAAAAAATGTGCCCTCCCGGCTTTACAATACCGGCTAATCTTTGATTGGCTGGCAGGAGAATTCCCACGCTCTGAAGAGGTTTGTGAATGGGACGCTGAAACCCATAAGAAACCTTGTAGCCAATGAGGAGCGCAGATTCCAAGCGCCAAACCATCAGCGGGAAATTCTAAGATGCCCTGTGCTGAATAGATGCGAGATGGCTTCAAAGATTTTGACTCACGAAGTCCCACTTCTGAAGAATGTAGTGGTCGCACCTGGCATTGCATGCCAAAATCAGTTCCAGGACTTTCGTGAGTACCTACCGGTCAAGGAAAAGAGCTCCTACAGAGGTCATTTTTACAAATTTTGTTCTAATGATAGACTGCGGGGACCTCTGGAGACCACCTAAGGTCTCCTCGGACGCCCACGGGTACCAGGCTGGCGGTCCCACGGGGGACAACTGCGGGAAGAACCGGTGGCCCCACATCTGTGGGGGCACTGCGGACCCGTAGGGACCACCCGAGGGTCCCCAGACCCCTGTGGTAACCACCCGAGGACACTCAGACACCTGTGGGTTTGACCCGGGTCCCCCCTGACACCTGCGGGCCTACCCATGGTGACCCCATTGTGGTCCATGGTGACCCGCGGAGACCACATGGTGGACCACGGTGCCTGACGGGGACCACCCGTAGGCCTCCAGACCCTGTGTAAAACCCTTTGCTGGGCCACTGGGACCTGCGGACATCCGTCAGGCCCACCGGGGACTCCCGTGGGCATGGGGTATTAACCCTGTAATAAAAGATAATCAGGTATTTATGGGGGGGGGCACAGGGTGGTTATGTAGTATTTATTTAATATAGTGATGTTTATTGTGGTTAACGGGGGTGGGGAAGTGGGTATTGTCCCCAAGCCAGAGTGGGTAGGCCTCCCGGTTGGTACTGGGTGGTTAGGCCTCATGGGGTGGGTAGTGGGGGAGGGTGTTTTTGCCTCCCGAGTGGTGGGTGAAGGTGGGTTACCCTTAATGACTGTACGGTTAATGACGCTAAGGTGATTAAGGGTTAGGGGACATTACATTGGCTATTTGATAGTTTGTATGTTTTGCAGCACCGGAGGGCATGGGCAGGATGAAAGATGAGGATGAAGACGGCCTTCATCGTGAGTGCCTGGAAAAGGTAAGTGTATATGTATTTACTGTATTAATGTATTTTAAATGGCAAATGCATTATTATCCATATGTGGATATAGTAATTTTGCCCATTACTGTATTGTATGTGTTAGGGGGCGGGGGGGGGGATGTGTGTTTGTATATTGCTATGTTTATTGGGGGCAATGTCCCCAAAACATGTATTGTGCCTTAACCCCTTCATTGCCTTAGTTAGCGGAAGCCGCTTAGGTATTGAAGCTGTCTTTAATTATTTTTTATTAATAGTAGTCGGACAGGGGGGTCCTCCGAGCTGAACCGCATTGATTTCTGTCCTGCTCAGAGACCCCCTGCTTCTCGAGTTACAAGGCCCCAGTTTGGGGCATCGGTGCCAGTGTCGCCGCCATCTTTATAGTGTCCACGTCGCTTCTTGGACGCTATAAGATGGCGGCGATACTGGCCTCCGAGCCCCATACCGGGGCCTCTAACTCAGGAAGCAGGGGTCTCTGAGGCAAAATCAATGCGTCAGCTCAGGGGACCCCCTGCTCCGCACACTTTTATTAAATGTACTTAATGCGCTTTCATTACCTAGCAGATTGCCGCATCGGTAATGAATGATTGTTTATTGATATGTGTGTTTTGACAGTAGTGTATAGATTGTGCGGGGTCTCCAGAGTTGAACCGCATTGGTTTCATCAGCTTTTTTTCGGCAGCCGCGTGGTTGAAAAGCCACTTTTTGGGCACTCTTCGACACTTTTGAACATGCTCACTTCTAGTAGCCCCGCGGCGCTTTTTCGCAGCTGATCGCCACTCTAAATTGAGTTTTTTCCCTCCGCAAATCCTCCTGGCACAAAAGTTGGCAAGAGAGTGGGGAGAAAGTATCGGCACGGCGGCAGGACGGCACTTAGAAAAAAAACCACGGTGAAATCTATGTTTTAAACATGGAGTCAATGGGCTGAGACATATTACTTTGTATTACTGCTTCCGTACAAACATTTTTCTAACATGAAAGTGTTTAGCTTATTGACCTAATAGTGTCACCGCCTACGTTAATAATGTCTTAACATATGACTTGTTAATGTTAGTATTATTTACGTGCTACGTTAATCTTTATGTTCTGCTGGGTCAAGGGATAGTCCTATAGTAAAGGAACAGTACAGATAATGTGAAACATGTTTGTAAACAGACACATTTTTTTTTTTCATTATGCTAAAATATTTGGGAGAAATAACAAAGATCATGCCCTCCATTTTGCTATTCAGTACATAATGTTTACAATGTATAAAGCATTATCAAAGTTACACATCCTTCCGATTGGTAATGGTTACATTGTTTTGGCACAGCCCTCTCTCTAGCACGGAACCCATTGCATGTAGTAACTGCCCACTCAGTAACATTGCAGGGCTGCTTTGGCCACAATGCTGTGCAACCATTGAATGTAATAACCCTGCTCAAGTAATCGGTTATAGGAGAACGGATCGAGATTCAGTTAAACTAATCACTTGCAATTGTACAGATGGATTGTATTGATGCATATCACGATTAAATGTCCTTTATGTAAAGATTTAAAAATCACATGAATACGTCAACATGTTTCAATGTTTTTGGTAACATTTTATTTCATCGATCAATAGAAATCCTACAGCGGACAGTTGAGTACATAACCATTATACGCATTGTAAACCTCGGTTTCACTTTGTGTAAACAATGTTTATGAAGATTTACGTCACATCTTTTTAAAATATCATCTTAGAATGTTTTGCACAGATAATTAACACTTATTCATTTTTTGTGCACACGCATGGACTTTAGAATTTCAATATGTTTCTTTCCCACATTTCACTTATTGAAGTCACGTGCTCTAATCACATACAGTAGCTATTTAAAGGAGGACAATTCCACACGCATTAAGAGGTACAGATGGTTATGAATATGAGAAGATTGTTCATGAGAAGGCGGCGACTTCTTTTGGGGGAGAGGAGAGCAGAGGGACAGGATGTGAGAGGGACAGGAGAGCAGAGGGAAAGGAGGGGAGAGGGAGAGGAGGAGAGAGGTGGTGCCTCGTCCATGTGTCTACCGTGAATGAACTCTTTTAGATGGCCTGAGTAAGGCCTCGGCCAAGCTCCCCGCTGGCGTGCTGAGGCGCGCTGAGGCTCAGGGAAAGCGGGTGCTTTCCCTGGCCTTAGTCAGCGCGCCGTCAGGGGGCGTGTCGGGGGCGGGGCGTGGAGCGGGCCAGTGACGTCACGGAGCTGGTTCGCCCTCATTGGGCGAACCGTTCACGTGACCGGCCCTGCGCTCCGGCGAGCGCTGAAACGTAAAAATCTGCTAAGACCTACGCTTCCGCGCGCTTGCGTAAGCGTAGGCGAGCCCCTACTAAAGCCGCTCTAATTGCGGCTGTAGGGGCTCAGTGGCGAGCGGAAGCACGCCTCAGCGCGCCTCCTCCTGCAAGCAGCATCCCTGGACGAGGCCTAAGGAGGAGATCATTAGTCGCTATCGATTGAGTTCAGCAGCAATGTTATCTCTTTATGAAGTTTAAGGGCCTCATGCAGTAAGCGTCGATTAAGTGAAATCGGCAAGCTTACCGATTAGTCATGTTAATGGCGATTTTTCCTCTCCGTATGCAGTAAGTGCCGAATACATTCAAAATCAACCCGAAAACAAATCCGCCCACTCTCACGATGATTAGCCGATCACACACAGGTGTATCGGCGTGCGTGGTGGGGTGCTGATAGGTTGCCCAATCACAAATCTTGCTGAATCAGGCGAAACAAGCATGTATTGGATTGCGCGCCATATTTAAAGGCAACGTGTACTGCTCCCGCACACTATTCTTAAAATGTACATTAATGCAGCTTCATTACCATAGCGGATAGCCGCTACGGTAATGAATTATAATGTATAAAGCATTATCAAAGTTACACATTCTTCCCATTGGTAATGGTTACATTGTTTTGGCACAGCCCTCTCTCTAGCACGGAACCCATTGCATGTAGTAACTGCCCACTCAGTAACATTGCAGGGCTGCTTTGGCCACAATGCTGTGCAACCATTGAATGGGCCAGTGACGTCACGCAGCTGGTTCGCCCTCATTGGGCGAACCGTTCACGTGACCGGCCCTGCGCTCCGGCGAGCGCTGAAATGTAAAAATCTGCTAAGACCAACGCTTCCGCGCGCTTGCGTAAGCGTAGGCGAGCCCCTACTAAAGCCGCTCTAATTGCGGCTGTAGGGGCTCAGTGGCGAGCGGAAGCACGCCTCAGCGCGCCTCCGCCAGCAAGCAGCATCCCTGGACGAGGCCTAAGGAGGAGATCATTAGTCGCTATCGATTGAGTTCAGCAGCAAAGTTATCTCTTTATGAAGTTTAAGTTCTTTCAAATCTAAGGCTGTCTCACATTTTAATCTGGTCTGAAACTGTTCCATACGCCCATAATATATATTTTCTGTAACTGTGCACGCAATGTCTTGTATATGTAGCCTTGGTGCCCTCCGGCTCCCAGAGACCCCCCTCCTTTGGGTCAGCGCGGTCGCGGGTGCCGCCGGAGGCAGCGACGGACCCGCCGGCTGTTCCCAAAGGTGGGGGCCGGTGCAGGGAGTGAGCCGAGCTGTAGGAGGCTCGGCGACATACCCGGTTAGCGGATCAGAGTAGGGAAGAGGCTAGTGAGTCCCGACAGCCCTGCAGAGTTCGCGCATGCGCAGTGATAAGAGCGCGAACCCTAACCTACCAGGGAAGGCTCTTGGAAGGGACTACAAGTCCCATGAGCCTCAGCAGCGCCCCACGTGACGCCAGGCAGCCAATAGGGCTGGAGTATCTCCCTGCACAGAGAGGAAAAGATACATTTTGCGCGCTGAGGAACGGCAGTTGGAGCTGGGAGCAAGAAGGGGAAGGGTGTAGGGAGCAAGTGGCTCCTACACCAGGTAAGGTTCCCCCAGGTCCCAGGTAGGGAGAGAAAAAAGGAAATGACGCGGCGGTCACAGCTCCTCCAATCAGCCACACGCATTAGAACAAATAAAAAACTTTATTAAATATGCAACATGAACATCAGCAGAAGGACACTCTGACGCGTTTTGTCTGGGG
>WSYH01016187.1:0-13425 GCA_036426205.1 Ascaphus truei
CCCTAAAAACAGTAACCTTAACCCCTTACCCTAAAAACAGTAACCTTGATTTCTTACCCTAAATTACACCCTTACCCTAAAAACCCTAACCATAACCCCTACTCTAAATACCTTACCCCATTACCCTAATTACCATAACACCTTACCCTAAAGACCTTAACCTAACTACCATAACCCCTTACCATAAACATCTTACCCCCTTACCCTAAACACCTTACTCCCTTACTCTAAACACCTTACCCCCTTACCCTAAAGACGTATCCTCTTTCCCTAAAGACCATAACCCCTTATCCTAAAGACCTTAACCACTTACCCTAAAGACCATACCCCTTTACCCTAAAACCTGCACACCCTTACCCAAAAGACTATAACCCCTTACCCTGAAGACGATAACCCCTTACTCTAAAGACCTTAACCCCATACCCACAAAAAACTAACCTTAACCCCTTACCCTACCCATTAACCCCTTCCTCAGGGCAAAAAACTGCCGCTGCCGAGTTTCCCTGGTAGGCTGAATGGCCGCGGAGAAACGGCCACGGCTAAAAGTCCCGTTCCGGCTGTCGCTATATAAATAAAATGGTACACAAAGCCCTGTCCGTTCTCTGGCTGTCCTGCCGGTTTGGTATGCGATAGCTTATTAAACCCCGGGTTTTATGATGAAGTGCGCACATCTGCTGCAGATGCATGAACAGCGTGGCTCGCCGTTTTTACAACGTACACCATTAGGGAACGTAATGGAGTTGATCCATCACTCCCGAGTTACAGATTGAGCTCCGAATGACGACGTGCCGCCGGGGCTGGGGCCCCACAAAAAGCAGCGATTTTATCATTTACAAACGAGGCGAAATAAAAAACATCATTGCGTCTCAGCGAAGGGCCGCGCTCCACTAACGCCTTCACGTGAGGGATAGCAGGCGTGGAACAGATCCCAACGCCTCCTGCGTCATCAAAAGACAAATACGTAGGGTTGCTCAAGGCAGCCGATGTGTTAACACAAACCGGAAATTATGCACCATCTATTTCTCCTTTTATTAACCCATTCCCTTCAGGGTCCCGCTGGCAGGGAAGGGGTTAGTATAACAGCCCCAGCGCACTGATTTTCTATTTATAAATGGAAACGTATGATTAGTATTCTTTTTATTGACCATCTTACAGTTTTGCTGAACTCAGTGTTTTTATGGGGTAGATCTGTCTACAAATTGAGCATTGCCCAAAGTTTGCCAGGTTTGGAAATTCACCGTACCGATGTATATATTGTGTGTAAGCCCGGCACTGAGGTCTCTGTCTCCCATTGAGAAACATGTAATAAGCTGGAAGCACCAGATCTTCGCACATTTAGCACATGGACATAAGAACAATTTATTAGCTACTGTATGTCAGAGAGGACAGGGCTCTGTGTCTGTATAATGCATGCAATTTACTATACACACAAAGATGTTATGAGAATATACGAGGACCGAAACGTTGGCTGCCTGGTGTTCTTAATACACTTTATTTTCTACATCTGCGGTGGGCTGTCTCAATTTGTTATCAGGATCCCCCTGGTTTCTACACACATACATATATATATATATATACGAACACAAAAGAAAAAAAGAGGGTTTGTTGAAAGCACACGAAAAATATGTGAAAGTACAAAATGGCGTTTATTAGCAATATAAAACACAAAAATAATATTAAAATATACCTAAACACATACTAAATGAACACTGCTGAACCAAAGAATACACAATAAAAATGTAGGGACCCAAAAAATGTAACATGCAAAATACAGAGGTATGATAATGCAAATCCAGGGGAAAATAATTTCCCCTGGAAATGCAATGGAGATCGGCCGATCAGCAACATGGTGGTGCCATAGTCGATGCACCGAGCTCCAAGGTTACAGAGCCCCCACACTCTTACCCACAAGAATAAAACTGATTGCTGAGGGAGAGCGCGGGGCCTCTGTAAGTGCCTCTTACCTTGTCCGGCAGCATCTCCCCCTACAGCGTCCCGTTATCATGGCGCCGCAATGTCATGACGCTGCGCTGTCCTATATGGAGATACTGCACCAGACAAGGTAAGAGACCACGCAAAAGCCCCTGCACCGAGCCCCACGAAATTCCCAGCTGGCACTGTTCTCTGGACTATTGATGCAGAGACACTGCCTTCTCTGACATTCTCTCTAACCCCCTCTCCCTGTCCATCTATGTCCTGTGTTCTATCTCCTGCTGTCTATGTCCCCCAGTCCCTCTTTTAAGTCTCCAGGGCCCCCCAGGCCAGGAAACGATACCCCTAACCAGCTGGGTAATATCCGATCAGTCAGCCATCTCCCAGTGGCTTTAATTAACTAAAGGTTTGGAGGTTCAACCACTGGTAGAAATGGGTACACCTGGTTTCAATAGGGGCAGGACATCAAAACAGGTACCGCACCTGCAAAATACATCCAGTTGGGGAGTGTGTAGCACTCAACCACAAAACAGCTGGCCTGTGTCCGATCCATGGCAGAAAAGCCCGGCTCTGCATATCAGGAACGAAACTCAACAGGTAACAGTGAGGAGGAGCGGCTCGGTGAGTAAAGACACTGACTGGCATCGAGTGTGAAGCAGGAGCAGGGGAACCTGGTTCAATTCCCGGTGTCGGGTCCTTGTGCCCTTGGGGAAGTCACTTTATCTCCCTGTGCCTCAGGCACCAAAAACAGATTGTAAGCTCCACGAGGCAGTGACTGTGCCTGCAAAATGTCTCTGTAACGTGCTATATAAAACTAGCAGCGCTATACAAGAACATGCTATTATTGTTAGATCACACGCGGCAGCCCCATATTGTAACCACCTCACCGCCACCGGGGAAACACCATGCAGCGACTTTGCAGGCGGTTGAACATGCCACCAAATGGGTAAAAAGGAGAACAATATTTATAATCCACCAATTTGGCAGTGACGGGGTTAATCACGTTACAGTTGCATTCCCCCCCCCCCTCCCCACAGCCAATGGGAAGTATCACAGGAGCGTAGCAGCACGCAGGACACATTGGGAAACAATGTAAATAGAATAAAAGCGCGTCTTAACCCTTTCCCTGCCACCGTCCAGCTGCACGACGCAACGTGTTCCTGGCCACATGAGCGCACAAAATATGTCTGCCTTTTTTTTTTTTAAGGCGTAATATCAGCGATTGTCCCTGCCAAGAATGTTCCAATGCTCTGATTTTCAAACATGGTTTTGTAACTTTAACCAGGTTCTTTTAAGGGGACGCAATCAGAGAAAAAGCAATTTGGGAATAAGACAGAAAGTCAGAAGCACGCGGGGGCGCGGGGTGGGACCCGCTGTGAAGGGGGTGTGGGGGGCGCGGGGCGGGACCCGCTGTGAAGGGGGGTGGGGGGCGCGGGGTGGGACCCGCTGTGACGGGGCAGCATTAGTGCCTTTCCTTCTCTCCATGTCCTAGTCGCCGTGCAGGTCCTGGAGAAGTGGGTATCCATTGCAAGTCGTGATACCTTTTGATGGACTAAGAGGGCCGTTCTATAATTCTTCAAAGCGACCCAATCTGGCCGTTTTCTAATGAAACCCCCCCCACAACGAGGCCGCTTCAGAGTTGAGAGAATCCCACCCCAAAAAGGGGGCCGCACACAGGGGATACTCATGATGCCCAGAGATTTGCTAGCCTCGCAGGTCTCTTCTGTGAGTTCACTTTTTGCAATGTCTTTACTTTCCCTGTTCTGATTTGCTGTGGCACTTAGCTGTCCTCTTTCAAAAGCACCTGAGCACGTTTAAAAAACCCTTTTTCTGGCACAAGCTCCAGTGTCAGATAAGGGGATAAAGCACCAAAAATAGAATAGGCAGAGGAGGTGTTTTCTTCCCGCGGAGATGTGTCTGAGGACAGGTTTATATCCACAACCAATGCACTACCAGCAACATAGGGGTTAACCGTCCACATGGGAGGTTTCCGCATAATAGCCGACCTCCTGCAGTGCCTTAGACAGGAGGAGACAAAAAGGTTTCAACTTTGTTGGCCGCTCCGCATTGCTGATGACAATAAGAGGGGACAATGCGTATTCTGCCATTGAAGAAGCCAAGTGAGAGGCGGGCACTAGGTTTCATGCTCAGAGCAGTGTCCAGGGGCGAGCGCGACACTCAGACACAGGGGAGAGGGCGGGCGCCCGTTTAACACAGCGTATGCGAAACGCTGCGCGCAGCGCTCTAAGGCGAAGTCCCCGCTAGCGCTGAGCGGGCGGCGCTTGCTTACATATCTAGATATATGTACGTTCCCGCTCACGCTGTGCGCGCTCATGCGCAGGCACACACGCTCACCCGCGATCGGCGCTTAGATAAACAAAAAAGTATACTTACCCGCGCGCTCAACTACCCGCAATGCCCCCCGCGCGTACAAGCAGGACACCCGGCGCTCATGCTAGGAGTGCTGTCCAAGCATGAGAACGCTCAGCGCCAGCGGTTACTCAGCCTTACTGGGACCCCTGCGCCCCGGCATTCAGTCCTCCTCTCAGGAAAAAACAGGACCTCCCCGAACACACAACTCCCGCAGCGACAGCAAAGGGTGAAGTCACCGTGCCGGTGTAGGGCTGCAGGTGTCCACAGCGGTAGTAAGCTCTAAGGCACCCTGAGGCCCATTCGTTAGCACTGCTTGGCAGACATGTGCCACACTGGGTTGAAGACCCAAAGGGGGTGACGCATCAAGGCAAATTTGGAGCGACGCTGATGCGCGTAATATCATGTTTATCATGCGTCTCTTCGCGTCGGGGTATCGGGGTCTCTGCCCTAAGTATTTTACGTCGTGTGCGTTACCGTGCGTTTTGGGGAGCGTCAGTAGGAGAAGTTGCAGGACACACGGGTTATAATGAGATGTAGAAAACTCGGCGTCTCAGCGGACGCACTTTTTGTTTTGTATTCGTGTCCCCAAAAAAAATCCATCCCAAAAAAATCCGTCCCATCCGAGGCGGCATAAACATTTTCTGGCCACATCTGCATCAAACTTGAGAAACGCCGTCATGCGGTTGACGCAAACGCCAGCAGAAAGCGGAGCAATGCGTCAAGCAGACTGTCCGCACTTTCTTTACATGGATACATTTCTCCCGTGACACAGGATGTGATTGGACGTCAGTAGTCACATCCACTTTTGATTTATACAGCAGAAAGTTCTTCTGAACCTCAATTACTTCTCGTGCTGTGGATAACGACCTTAACATGTATATACACTTTACAGCTCCTTTGTATTTTATAGACGTTTTAACAAGTTTTTGAAAGCAGCAGTTACCTCTTATCACACAAGTAATAGTTGTTTACAGCCATTATATGTCTGCACTTGCTGTGTTATATGTAAGAAGCGTAATACATTTCTTATATTTGATTCCGATTGTTAGCTACAGAGGTGCGGCGAAACAGAAAATCAGCAGCAGAATGTGATACATCTCATTATAATCTGCGCGTTGTATAAACCCTCTAATTAATTCTGCTGAAGAGGCAGAGTGAAATCTGAGAGATTTAGACACTCTGGAGCAAAATATGACATTTTCACGAAACGTAATTAAATTAGCAAGACTCCCCTGAAGTCTGAGACCCTGATGCGAGAAATAATACGTAACCAAATACAGTGAGACTGAATCCAGATCCGCGAGAGCTGGCAGGCCTGCCGTGCCCGAATCTGAGCCGACTTATATGGGACAATATAGGTGCATAGCAGACACATGTTTAAAATACATCTGGGCTTCATTCCATATGTCCCGACCGGCCATTGAACATAAACCACAAAATTCAATAAACTTATTTGGGGGGGGAGGGGGAACACATAAATCATAATAAAAAGTCACAAATTGGGAAAATGTAATTTGAGCAGTAAAGAACAATAAACTATACAAAGACTCATTAACACAGCACTGGAATGGGGGAAAAAATCAAGGTGCAAAAGGAGAAAAGGTCGTTTTAAAAAATTAGCTGGGGGCGTGCGAGTTATTTTTGTTTGGAGAACCAAACATCCCAAATAACCTTAGATCAGAGCCGAACGCTGTATTATACCAAAGTTACCAACAGGTCAGTCACGGGGAACACAAAACCAGGACTGGATCGCTACTCTGTCTCTGGATTTAGTTTCAGGTTTCCTTGAAAACTTCTGGAGTAAATGCCACTGGCCGTAAAAATATTTACAAAATAACCATCATAACGCTATTTATTTTTAAGAGCCCTTAGATTGTCTAATTGTATTTCCTATTGAGACGGATGTTTTTAAACGTGTTCTGAAGAGCCGAAATGTGTTTTATCATCATAAACTATATTTAAAAAAAAATGAATCTTGCCCGCCACAGTATGAAACTGTAGAGGATCGACTTTGGATATCTGAAAGCGGACAACTTATGTTATTTATATATTGTTTATAGAATATGCATTTGAGAGCCAGGAAAATGATAGTTTGCATTGAAAAAAAAAAACATTCACGAATAAAAAAAAAAAACCCTCAAATTGTTTCGGCAAATGGACAAACCCTTTTTATGATCCCCAAAAAAATGCAACATATTACAGTGTTTCATGCAAATATTCCTTAGCAGCAGGATACAACAATTCACTTGCAGTTTGTAAAACCTCATGGATTTATATGTCAAACATAAGGAACGTGAATTAACTCCTTTGCAAAGGGGTTCACAAAAGTTTACAACAAAAAAGCATACCAAATACTGTATATCTCCTGAGAAATACAGTGAAAACCCAAACTCCAAGTATCCGAAACTGAAAAACTCGTCGCGGCCGCAGGAATATAGAAGCTGCAGGAAAAATGTAGCGCAAGGTTTTTAAAAAAGCAGCAAAAAACCGTGAAACTAACTGGGAACTGCAAAAAGTGAGATGAAGAAATTAAAACCCCGCTATAAACAGCATTTTCTGATACATAAGCAGCAAGAAAAAAAAATGTCTCGACATGAGGCAGACCAAAGTGGTATAAACTTTTAAAAACAGCTTTAAGAACCTATTAAGAGCCCAGCAGAGTTTGCCGTTGGTCTTTATCATTATTCGATAACGCACAACAGTTGAAAAGCCTCCACACTGTCACTTACTGTGAAGCGCTATGTACACTAATGGCGCTATATAAATAAAGACATACAATACAATACAATACTAAACCACGATGAGTTATTTGCAAAGCAACGCTGCAAACTCTGAGTGTTTGGGTAGAGATTCATTTTCACTCCCCGAAGAACAGTGCTGGAGAAGCATGTACGAAAATAAAATAAAGCGCGCTGGCTCCGTTGACACTACAATCAATGTTAATAAACTTGAGTGAATGCAGTAAGTCTTAAAAAGAAAAAAAATATTTACGGACACAAAACTCCCCTTGAAACAAGCGCTGTGCTAATAAGTAGAAAAATATGTTTGATTCGCGGGGCACATCTCCGGAAAACTTTCTTACGAGAAATATCAGGAGCGAGCGAGAACGCGGCTCCGGATAATATCATCCGTTATTTTCTCATCATTAAGGAGCACTACGTTATTACATATGTCAAAGGAAAGTCCTCCACTCTTATTAGCGTTTAATTGTAACCCACAAATATCTGATGTTTAACTCTTAACTACTTCACTGCCAGAAAGAACCTGGATCCGCAAGGGGTTGGAAGACAAATATGAATTATATTTAGTGTTTACTCTCCCCCAAAATATATAGTGAATAATAGGACAACCATATAAGCTCTTAAACATTATTTACTCGTGTTTTAAAGTCTCTTTAGAAAATCATGTCACACACAGTTCATTATTAAGCTACAAATTAATTCTTACGAGAGAAAAATGACTCTTAGAATTCTTCCTGACAATAAACTGTATATATAGATATAGATATACAGTATATATATATATATATATATATATATAAAGAGAGAGAGAGAGAGAGAGAGAGAGAGAGAGAGAGAGACAGCTTGCACATTTCATTGCGAAACATTTGTATCAATAAATAGAGTTTAGAGAAAGTCAAGCAAGAATTCAAGATAGAAATGTGTCTTTGTATATTTGATTTTATCAGTAGCACATTACTTACAAAGTATTGTTATGCATATGAAATATTCCTACTGACATAGGCACGGTGTCGTGTGTACATACAGATCTGGGACTTTTCGTGCATGGCAATTCCCGTGTTTTTTACGTTCTTCGCATGCTTATAACATGTTTATTCCGCGGTGTGGGCTTGGCTCTGTGTAAATATAATGTAGTCGTATGAAATGGGGATTTTATTGGCTGGAGCAGAAAATAATCTTTGCCCAGTGAATGCACGGAACAGAAGGACAGGGGCAAGGCATCGAAAAAAGGTGCACAGGGCAAATGTAAGGTCATCGAAAAATGCATCTAGCTAATGTGCTTCCCATTGGGTTTTTGACGGCTGTCTCTATACACAGCACTGGGAGAGCCGTAATGGCACAAAATCGTGCTGGTTTGTGCAGTTTGTGAGAGGGGAGACCCAGCGCAGTAATTACAGCGAAGGCTGAGTAAAAAAACAGAAGTGCTGCTTAATGAACTTAAGACGAGAAGTTGACACCCCCCGGTTCCTTAACGTTGCGTTGTAACGGATGCTATATCGAGCCGTTTGCGCTACCAACGCGGGCCGTTGAGGGTTAACCCGAGAAGGACCATGTTACGGATGAAAAAGCAAAAAACAAACACAAAGCAAAGATGCAGACTTTTTAAATAAGGTCTGTAGCAAGTAGACACCCCGTGTATTAACCATTGGCGAATGTGTTCGCCCTGACCCCCCCACCCCCCTGTCTGTTCCTGCCAGAGAAAAGACTGCACACAGAAAGCACGCACATACTTTGAAGTGCGGGTTTCAGCGGCTGGACACAGCCAGCGGTCTGCTCATCAGAACAGACCGATTAAAGCAAGACCGGACAATTAGCAGCCTGGCAGCTGCCCATCTGGAGCGGAAAGGGTCCAGTAACACGGAACACGGACGGGGTTAACGAAGCATCCACAATGGATTGTAAGCTCTTCGGGGCAGGGATTTCCTTTCCTATTGTCTGATTTTGCTGCACTTATTGTATAATTATAATTCCCTGTACTGTATTCTTTGTGAAGCGCTGAGTACACTTTTGGAGCCATATAAATAAAGACATACAATACAATACAATACAATGGGCTCACTTGTAAATGACGCTCCTAGCCATGGGGGCCCCCGATATGTTTTTGTCGAGGAAACAAAACTGTAGGAGTTTAATAAAAGGGGAGCGGTTGGAGGAGAAACACACCAAAGGGGGGTTGATGGAGAAATTGGAAAATTCCGTAACGGTGGAAAGCAGCTCTGGGCTGCGAAATGTGGACAAGTGTGTTATGCAGCGTAGAGCTGCTTGGTGCTCTAATATTATTCGTATAGGTTTGCCGGTAAGAAAATATACAGTGTGAACCGAATAAAAGAAAAAATACTATCCCCACCAAAACACCAGATCAACAAAGTTAATCAAATCGGACGTGGACTACCGTAAACAATCGGTAATTTACGTAACCCCTAAACAAGAGGTAAAATAAAGTCCCCCAATCGTTGATGACATTCACCAGCCACAGTTCATTATCTGCTCAGCATTCAACACGAACAAGCTCTGCCGTACGGCGGATACATTGGAACGAGGCACGAAACATCCTTATTGCTGCTTCCTCTGCCTTATTAAGTTGAATTGCTCATTCCCTGCTTCAGAAGACCATTTATTTACCCAGAACAGGCATAGAATACAGAACGCAAATACGAAACCCAGACAACACAGGAGAAGGACAATGCTTGTGTCAGACACACCTACAGTTAACTTTCAGCCTGGTGTTATCTGTAAGAACCAGCTAGGCAGAAGGTTTCGCATGGAGCAGCATCCCTTGTCTGCGTCTTTGGATTGCCATAAAAACAAGCCAGTCACACCAGGCATATTAAAGGCTGGGGTGTGTTATCAGCTGCAATCCTCATTGTACTTACAGTGGCTGTGGGGGGTCTCCAGTCCTCTGTCTCTGAGATTATATCCACCATCCAGCACTTTCCAATAGGGCATCTGGAAGCTCGCACTGCACCGGCTACACAGCATTTAAGCTCTTTTAAACTCACACACATTACCCATGTGACTGGGAAAAACCACTGGCAGGGAAGGACTTGAAGAAAAGGATGCATCAAGGAGTCGAGTTAAAAGCTGTGTTGGGCCCCCCCTAGCCAGCGCTGCTAGAAGTGCAGAGGGACGGATGCACTGTTTCGTTGCCAAACCAACCTGTTAGCCGTTCTGCATTAATGCAGTCCCAGCAGTCGCTTGCCAAAAAGCAGCGGGACTGTGACCGCCTGCAAAATATTCGAAAAGTAGGGCGGAAAAGCGCATATGTTTTTAATTGGTATGTATAGTTTTATTTATATAGCCCCGGGGGGGGCTCAACTCCAGTCCTCAAGACCCCCCAACAGGTCAGGTCTTCAGGATATCCCAGCTTCAGCACAGGTGGCTCAGTCAGAGACTAAGCCTCTGATTGTGCCACCTGTGCTGAAGCAGGGACTGATTGCGCCACCTGTGCTGAAGTAGAGACTGATTGTGCCACCTGTGCTGAAGCAGGAACTGATTGAGCCATCTGTGCTGAAGCAGGAACTGATTGCGCCACCTGTGCTAAAGTAGAGGATTCGTGGATGGCGGTGCAGCTGCCTTGGAAAAAATGCGTGGGATCAAACTTCCAAAAAAAAACAGAGTGGCTTTCAAAGGTTACAAGTGACATGGATATACAGTACTGACCCAGCTATGCTGTGTGTTTATGGGAAGACAAGTGATTTGTTAAAATTGATACATGGACATACCTTGTGAAAATTGCATAGGAGTCCAAACTCCTATTCTTTCACCTGTGCTGAGTAGAGACTGATTGCGCCACCTGTGCTGAAGCAGGGACTGATTGAGCCACCTGTGCTGAAGCAGGGATATCAGGAAAACCTGACCTGTTGGGGGATCTTCCTGTTGGGGGATCTTGGGGACTAGAGTTGAGCACCCCTGATATAGCGTCACACATGCGCATGGCGCGTCACAGCAGTAGCCCACGTGACATCATAATATAACACGTAATGGGAATACGTGCTTCAGGCGTAAAAGTAACACTAGGAAAAAGGAGCCCCTGCCCCAAAGAGGGGGGCGGGGGGGATTATAAAGTAACTACTCTAAAATGTACCCACTAGTGCAGGAGGGCTGGGCAACTCCTATACTCAAGGGCCACCAACAGGACAGGTTTTCAGGAGATCCCGTCTAGAGCACAGGTGGCTCAATAATCAGTGGCTCAGTCGAAAACTGATTGAGTCCCCTGTGCTGAAGCAGGGATATCCTGAAAACCTGACCTGTTGCTGGCTCTTGAGGACTGGAGTTGCTCACCCCTGCACTAGTACAATAACAGGTCAACCCCAGCATCCTCAAGAGAGAAAAAAAGGGCTTTTTGTTTCTCCTCAAGTGCAGAAGCATTTTTCCCTTCAGGTCAGTTTTGCGCCCTGAAGTTACACGCATCGATCTTTCCCAGCGATATTTTCTTTCCTTAATTCAAACGCCAAATATTCTGGTGTGTTTCTTTTTTGTCGTTGTTGTTTTTCTTACACTGCCTTATAAATCTCGCCCATGTTTTAGGAAATCGATCCGTGTTTTGGCAGCCAGGGGATTTATATACTTCTTGTCACGCAGTTTGTAACCTGCGAGAAAAAAAAAAAAAGGTTTATTAAAAAGAAAAAGTTTTTTTAATGTATTTGTTTCTTTAACCCTTTCACTGACAAAGGGGCGAGAAATGCAGCGCTGCCCCCTTCTGGCAGCGGGAGGGGAAAAAATGTCTCCGCCGGCGTTTGGCCGCCGGGTGACCGTTCGCCGCGGTCGCCCTGCTGCTGGACACTGAGCTGCAGGCCGTTTCGCCAATAAGGTGGGTTAACTCAAGGGGTTTTAAGGGGTCAAGGGTAGGGGTTTCAGCGTAAAGCAGGGGTTCTCAATTCCAGTCTTCAAGATCCCCCAACAGGTCAGATTTTCAGGATATCCCTGCTTCAGCACAGGTGGCTCCACTGTCGCCACTGATTGAGCCACCTGTGCTGAAGCTGGGATATCCTGAAAATCGGACATGTTTGGGGGGTCTTGAGGACTGGAGCTGCCCACCCCTGCATTAGGGTAAGGGGTTTGAGGATATAGGGTTAAGGTTTTTAGGGCAGGGGGTAGTGTTATTATTAGGGGCTAAGATTAGGGGATTTTAGGGTAACCTACACACTCTGGCAGTGGAAGGGTTAGACTAGACGCGAGTAGAGAAAAGGTCACTGCAGCCTTATTTATGGGGCATATAACAAAGTTTTCTCTTTAAATCATGGAACGCAGAATACGGCTGAAACATTGAAATGCAGAACGCACCCCTCTCCGTGCCTCTGCTTTGGGAAGATTTCCATTTTTTTTTAAAGTTATGATTGAGTTATTTTCAGGGGCGCAGGTGATGGGGACCAGTCCAAGGACAGACGGGGCACCCCAAATCAGTCACAAAGTTAGGGTGACCAGATTGGCAAAAGTTGAAACTGGGGCGCATGAAAAAATGATCTATAAATCTGTCATGACTTAAAAAGAAATATTATAATGGTATTTTTCTGGTAGCGTCCCCAATTATGCTGTATTATTGATTTATTTCCGTTTCCTAACATAACACAAACTCGAGTGTAGCGAAATGACGGGTTGGTTTATATTAATAAATTGTTTAATTAGAGTTTACCAATATATTTAAAATGTTTGCTCTTTTATATGATCAATCACATAAAAAAACACAGTGTCTCTCTTTTTATACTCTTTTAAGAGTTTTAAGTGAGTCCAAACAGGAAAAAGCTGAAAACCGGGAGATTTGATCAATTCTGAGGGAAAAATTATCTCCCTCCCTCTCCTCTCTCTCCCTTTCTCCCACTCCCCTTTTCTCACCCTCTCTTCCCCTCCCTCTCCTACCCCCCCTAATCTCTCTCTCCCCATCCTCTGTCCACCTCCCTCTCTCCCTCCTCTCTCTCTCCCCCAGAGAGAGAGAGAGAGAGAGAGAGAGAGAGAGAGAGAGATATATATATAGAGATATATATATATATATATAGAGAGATATATATATAAAGAGAGAGAGATATATAGAGAGAGATATATAGAGAGAGAGAGAGATATATAGAGAGATATATATAAAGAGAGAGAGATATAGAGAGAGAGATATATAGAGAGATAGAGAGAGATAGAGATAGAGAGATAGAGATAGAGATATAAGGTGGCTACAGTATAACAGAACAGAGAGAAAAAGATTAATTGTGCCATCTGCCAGAGTGATACTGAATTGAAATAGTTTATTTTACCGCAAATAAAACTCTACAAACTGCAGGAAGTGATTCCACTTGCTTCCAAAGTGTTATTGGGTTGACAAGTCTTAGGCACCTTAGGAATGGGGTATGGTGTCAAACCCAACAGGATCAGAAGTTGAACCCACAAAATCTGT
>WSYH01016188.1:0-13424 GCA_036426205.1 Ascaphus truei
CTCATGCCACAACTTCTTGCTACCACCCATTCCAAGCCTGCATTCTCACCTGTCAACATAACCCTAACACCCTTCCCAAAGCCTGCATTCTCCCCACCTCGTGTCAGCTTCTCCCTACCACCCATTCCAAAGCTGACTTTTCCCAACCTCATGTCAACTTCTCACTACCAACCACCCAAAGCATGCATTCTTCCAACCTCGTGTCAACTTCTCCCTACACCACCACAATGCTGCATTATCCCCACATCATTCAACTTCTCCCTACCACCATTCCAAAGCATGCATTCTCCCCACCTTGTGCCCAACTTCTACACTACACCCTACCAAAGCTTGCATCTCCACACCTTGTGTCAGCTTCTCACCTTATCACCATTCCAATGCCTGCATTATCCCACCCATTGGTTCAACTTCTCACTACCAACCATCCCAAAGCTTTCATTCTCCCCACCTATGCCAACTCTCGCTACCACCATTCCAATGCTCTCATACCCCCTTCATGTCAACTCTCCATACCACCCATCCCAAGCTGCATTCTCCCACCTTGGTCAGCTTCTCCCTAACACCATTCCAATGCCTGCATAATCCACACATCGTGTCAACTTCTCCATACAACACCATCCCAAACCTGCATTCTCCCACCCATGCCAACTTCTCGCTACCCACCATTTCCAAGCTGATTTCACCTGTCAACCTACCCTACCACCCTTCCAAAGCCTGCATTCTCCCCACTGGTCGAGTGTCCTATCACCCATTCCAATGCCGCATATCCCCCCATCGTGTCAAATTCTCACTACAACCATCCCAAACCGCATTCTCCCCACCTCATGCCAACTTCTCCACTACACCACCCATTCCAATGCCTGTATTATCCCCCCTTCGTGTCAACTTCTCCATACCACCCATCCCAAAGCCTGCATTCTCCCCACCTCATGCCAACTTCTCGCTACCACCCATTCCAATGCCTGCATTCTCACTGTCACCTAACCTCCACCCTTCCCAAGTCTGCATTCTCCTCCCCTTGTGTCAGGCTATCCCTACCACACCATTCCAAAGCCTGCATTTTCCCAACCCATGTCAACTTCTCACTACCAACCATCCCAAAGCATGCATTCTCCAACCCCTGTCAACTTCTCCCTACCACCCATTACAATGCCTGCATTATCCCCACATCATGTCAAATTCTCCCTACCACCCATTCCAAAGCATGCATTCTCCCCACCTTGTGCCAACTTCTCACTACCACCCATACCAAAGCCTGCATTCTCCTCACCTCGTGTCAACTTCTCCCTACTATTTGAGAAGAAAGTAATTTTCACAGGCCTAAAAAAATGTGCGTGATGCTATAAAAAAAAAAATTTAAGCATAAGTGCAAATATACATTGCACTTATGCTTAAATGTGTACTTTCCCTTCGCTAAAACTGATTTATTCATTTAAAAAAATATATATTTGCAGGACTGCTATTTTGTGATTCTTATTAAACAAACAAAAAGAGATTTTTGAACAATTTGGGTTTTTGTTGTCTCTGTCAACCCTGCGGAGAAGTACTTAATCTCGACAGATTGCACATCCACCAGTTCATCCCTTTAGACTGACAACATTTCGTCCGTTATGTTTCCATGGCGATATCTGAAATAATTGTTATGTGTTTGTTTTCAAGGTGGAAAAATGTGAAATTGTGGAGCAAACCAGATGTATCAAAGAAAAACAGTTTGATTGCTTTTGTGTTATTTGTCTTTGTACATATGGTGGCATTTCTTCAATCCTAAATGTACACCAGTTTTGCTTTGATACATACAGTAGACCCCATCGCCACATAAATATTTACAGAAGATGAGGACCATCTCCTCTTATATCTGTCTGGCCATTGTCTCCTCATCTTTTAACAAAACATTACAGCAACCGTCCTGTTTTCACCTTTTTGTATTGTTTTACTATAGACAGCTGTGAGTAGCTTTAATGAGATAATTACCTAAGCTGATGACCCCTTCTCATTGTGATTGATCTGCCATATAGTTCTTGTATGCCTACTAAATAGCCGCATTTCAGAACTCTGTGCTTCAGCTGATCGGTAACATGATACTATACTAAGTGTAACACATTATGTTACAAGCTTTCATAGTAAAGATTGTCGCTGTTTTGGAAAACCGCACAGATCTGTATGTGATACTTTGTTGCCAAAGTACAGAGCTCAAAAAGGCATGGAGACGCCTGTTCAAAAGAGGGAAGTGGCTATGACTTTCTAAATGGCTTGCTCTAAAGCAACCAAAGGATGATCAATCTCGCCTACTTCTCAAAATGACCACCAGATCTTGCGGGTGCAGGGCCAATAGGAATGGAAGCTGATGCCATGGGGGGAGTTGCAGTATGTTACCTGCTGGAATATACAGAAAGTAACACGGCAAATAAACCGTGGGAGGAATCTAATAAAAGCTCCAAAGACCATGGTTCAAATAATGTAAAAAAAAATACAGGGTATGAAATTTGGTGGGATTGTTGGTGCTTTAAGAAACACTGATTGCTCAAGAAGTCCTACAGTATGTCTAATTTCCACAATAATGATGAATGAATAGGGAATTTGTATTCACTGACAAACTCACTGCGTGGATCAATGACACAACTGATATGATTTGACAAAACTGGTCTCCATGGATAGAAAAAAACTCACCACAACAGTTGAAGGAACAAATTGGCCCGAGCAGATAGAAAGAGTGTTTGTTACCTGCATAGATACAGTCTTAAAGGAACTGTTATGATCTCGGCGCTGAGCGGTACAATGTCACCTACCAGTATCCTTACATTTTCGGTCGTCCCCGCATATGTGTTCTGTATCCCACACTCCTCCCGCTTCCCACTCCAAATTGTTCGTAAATACTTTCAAACCTGCCATCATTATATTGTTATTATATGTAACAATGACAAAATATGGAATAATATCTGCAGGAAGCTATGTCTGTATTATATTCCAGTGTGCTAAAGACGGCATTATATTGTGACTGTTATCCGCATCCCTTTTATTTTTTGTACCCCCGTTTACATTTGTTTTTATTTTTGTTGAAATCTATCTATATATTTCTCAAACCGTTGTATGCCTGTCTGTTTGTCCTGTCCCTAGGGGAATCACTTGACCTTTGGCCCGTCACTCCGCCTAGGCCAATGAGATGGCTCCCTTGGCTGCCCGCCCAGCACACCTTCTATGGGCCGGACAAACACACCACACAAACCCGGCCGGTACCCGGAGGAAGAGGAGGAGCGCGGCCCGGTGCGACGTAAGTAAACGCAGGGGAAGGGATCTTTCACGCAACATCCTGGCCCTGTCTTTCACCCCCACCCCGGCCCTGCCTTTCACCCCCATCCCGGCCCTGCCCTTCACCCCCATCCCGGCCCTGCCCTTCACCCCCCCCCCCGGCCCTGCCCTTCACCCCCCCCAGCCCTGCCTTACACAGCCACCCAGACCTGCCCTTCACCAACCCCCCAAGTCCCCTTTGCCCTTCTTACCCACCCCCCCCCGGCCCTGCCCTTCACCCCTCTTCTGGCCCTGCCCTTCACCCCACCCCACCCTCCCCAGCCCTTCACCCCACCCACACATGCTCTCACCCAACCCCCCTGCCCTTCCCATCCACCCTTCTGCCCTTCACCCCCACCCTCCCTGCCCGGCGAGAAGATAAGAAAGGAAAGGAAAGGCAGAAACGAAGTATAACGCCGAGTAACGACGGAAAATGAAAACTATGAAGGATTGAGGACCAAGGGATGCTCTCACGGACGATCAAAGTAATAGGTACGAATCGGAATAAAGAAAAACGAAAGGTGCGGACAATGTGCCGGTGGTCAGTGCGACTCCCAAGTCCCAGGGTAATCGCTTGTATGGCGACATGTGATAGGGAAGAATAAGAGAAAAAGAGGTATAGGAAGCAGGAAAAATGTAAAGCGAAAGTAAAGAAAAATCAAAGAGAAAGCGAAAAAGAAACGGGTAAAGAAGAAACAACAGCAAACGTCTGAATATGTGGTCGGATATCTGAACTACAAAGAAATATAGGAAAGATAGATGTACTTAAACGTAAAGCGTCGATCATGGCGGACAAGGAACGCTGAAAACAGGAAAGGAAGGAGCCAACAAAAATTATAACCGCAAGAAACAGTGTACACCCAGGGCGCGACATAAAAGAAAGGAAAGGGGGGAATTCTTTACTAACGCCCATTTCACACTCTCCCTACTTTTAACCAGGGATTCCCTATTCATATGTAATGTGGATTCTTTAGTTCCTAGTGTATTACTTTTCTGGTGCGAAAAACTCCACCGGACTTTTTATGAGTAAAGGTCGCTCTGTTAATATCCTACTTTATTCCTTCAATTATCATTGATCAAAACCGTCACCCATAGTCTGTTCCCTTACTAACCGCGTTTATTTGGGATAAAAATAGTTTAATGAATTTTACAGGCGGATAATGTATGGTAAGATACTTCTCCGGATAACACTACTGCATCTTGAAGACTTATCACCGTGTTCCTGGGACAAGTTATCGATTTTCAGTATAGAAACCACTCTCTAGGAAAGGCTATAATAATCGCCTTACTGCGATCAACACACCCAGAATATAGCGAAGAGGAAGAAAAAGGGAAATAAGGAAAGGAAAATAAAAGAATATGGAAACACCATGGGAAAAGGAACAGGGCCAAACCCAGAGGACCACATAACAAGAGGAGATAAAACCCCACCCTGCAAGAAAGGCAAAGAAGGGGAAAAAAGAAAAAAAAAGGGAAAGGATACTAATAATCAACGAGAAAGTGTACTCCCTCCTTTTTGTAAAAAAGAAACATAGGAAAAAAATAAACGAAAGCTGGGGTGAAAAACAAGCCCCCCCAAAAAGAGAAAGGACAAAAAAGACAGTGACAATCAAAAAGATGCAAATACAAAAAAAAAACTACCAAAGACCATGGCCCTGGACACAAGCAAGGAAAGTTACAAATCATCACCTGCCATAAACGAATCCATCATTCACTTCCCTTATACACCAACCATGCCTTGCCCCTAAATCCCCCCCCCTTCGCCCGTTATCCCCCATCACTGACCTTTGCCCCCCTTCCTGCCCTTCGTACCTTCGCCCCCTCCCCCTCCGCCCTTCTCGCCCCCGCTCCCCAGCAATCACGGGCAACGCCGGGTATATCAGCTAGTAGCTAATAAAAATATCAAGTTGCAAAGACAAAAAAAATAAGTGAGTTCCTTCCTCTAAAAAGCTTCAAATATAATGAGATTCCTACAAATCAAAAGGTTTATTTTTATCATATTTACTGTAGTGAATTTCGTATGCTAATATAATTTTATTAAACTCAAAATATATTCCTATTGTGTCAGTCTGGGGTGTGTCTGCTGCCAGTTTGTGCTCAACAGGTGATAATTATTTCCATATGTTTTTCCTCTTGCGGAGTCAGTGCAGAAGTCCTTATTAATATAGAAATAATTAACCTAGTAACTAGTTATTTAAAGCAGCACTCCTAGCGACACTTTATTTGTGTGTTATTTAAACATATATATATATATATATATATAGGTTTGAAACAGGAGATCCCCCGGACCTGAACTGCGTTCATTTTGGTTCCGGGGACCACATGCTTCTCGAATTACTAACCTCCATAGATACTGCTGGTAGGATCCCTGATGGAGAGATACAACTAGGATCCCTGATGGGAGAGATCACCAATGGTGGGTGAAAGTCCTGCGGGCCCATAAGTAAACCGGACTTCTTGCCCTGTGTCTACCAATATGCTCCGCGTGACTTCAAGAGCGTTTTTAAACTGTGCAGAGATACTGACAGCACCTACGAAGGGGGTAAGTATCTCGGGCAGCAGGGGATCCCCGGATTTTTTTTTTTGTAGTTGAATCAACGTGGTTACAGTCTGGCGACATTACTTCTGAAAGGGGTGCGTATTCCTGCAGTTTTTTTAAAGCTCCCGCATCCACATGGGGCCAATAGAAGCCGAATGGATGAACGTACGGCTTCAAGTGGCGGCAGGCCGGGGGGAGTATTTTTGTTGAAATCTGAAATCTTATATATTTATCAAACCGTTGTATGCTGTTGTGTTGGTCCGGGTCCCTAGGGCATCACAATTGGACCTTGGCCAGTCACTCGCCTCAGGCATGAGTGAGATGGCCCCTTGGCCTGCCCGCCCCGCACACATCTCATGGAAGGACAAAACACCACCACACACCACCACGGCAGTACCCGGAGGAAGAGGAGGACGCCGGCCCCCCTGTGTGCTGAGACCGTAAGTAAACGCAGGGGAAGGGATCTTCAAGCAACATCCTGGCCCTGTATTTTGTCTTTACCCCCCACCCCGGCCTCTGCCTTTCACCACCATAACCGCGCGCTGACCATTCCCACCCCCTCCCACACCCACCCCCCCCCCCCATACGGCCCTGGCCCTTAACCCCCCCAGTTTTTTTTTTTTTTTTTTTTATTTTTTTTTCGCCCCCGCCAGCCCTCACCCCCCCCCAGCCCTTGCCCTTCACCACCCCCCAGCCCTGCCCGGCACAACCCCAGTCATGCCCTTCTACCCCACCCCACGGCCCTGCCCTTTCTATATTAGATATCTGCCCGACACTCCACCCCCACCTCCCGCCCTTCACCCCACCCACCATGCTCTCACCCAAACCCACTGCCCATTCACCCCCACACACGCTATGCCCTTCACCCCCACCCTCCCTGCCCTTCGACCCTCACTCCCGGGCCTTCGGCCCTGAGTGTGTGCCCTTCACCCCCAACCCCTCGTGCCCTCGCCCCCCCCCTTGCCCTTCACCCCCACCCCTCCCCTGGCCCTTCGCTCCATCCCTGCCCTTCGCCCCCTACCCTGCCATCTGCAACCTCCCTCGACACTCCGCCCCCCCTCCCTGCCCTCTGCACACCTCCCATGCCATCCGCCCTCCCTTGCCATTTGCCCATCCCTGCCCTCCGCCCCCCTCCCTGAACTCGCACCCTCCCTGCCCTTCGCCCCCTTCCCTGCCCTTTGACCCCTACTGCCCTTGCCCCCCTTCCATGCCACCTTGCCCCCTCCTGCCCTTCGTCCCCCTCCCTGCCCGCACCCACTCCCTGCCCAGAGCGAAAAAGAAAGGGAAAAGAAGGAAAAAAGGAAGGCAAAAAGAAGGAAAAAATAGAAAGGAGAGAAGAAAAAGAATAGGAAAGAGGCGTGGTAGGAAACGATATAGTAAAGGAAAAAGCCGTTGCGATAATAAGGAACAGGAAAAAAAAAGATAAAAAAACGGAGAAAAAAGAAATGGGAAAAGGCAAGGGGAACAAGAAAAATAGAAATGTAAATCAAAAGAAATGGAAAAAAATAAACACAAAAGAATCAAGGGAAACATAGCGAAAGGACCACGTCAAAGGAAAAATAACTCAAGGAAGCGGAGCAGGACATAGAAACCAGCCCTGAAACTTAGACACACCTATGCACCCCAAACGATCGCCCGATCCCCCAGTCCTACCTGCCCTTGACCCCCTTCCCTGCCCTTCGTCCCTTCGCCCCCTCCCCCCTCCGCCCCTTCTCGCCCCTCTCCCCAGCAATCACGGGCAACGCCGGGTATATCAGCTAGTAGCTAATAAAAATATCAAGTTTGCAAGACAAAAAAAATAAGTTGATGTATTTCCTCAAACAGCTTCAAATTAATGTGAGCTTTCCTACAATCAAAAATTGTTTATTTTATATATTTACGTATGAATTTAGTATGCTAATAGATTTTATTAAAATCATATATATCTATTGTGTCAGTCTGGGGTGGTGTCTGCTGCAGTATGTGCTGCTAACAGGTGATAATTGGATGTTCCATATGTTTTTCCTCTTGCGGCAGGTCGTGCAGAAGTCCTTATTAATATAGAAATAATTAACCTAGTAACTAGTTATTTAAAGCAGCACTCCTAGCGACACTTTATTTGTGTGTTATTTAAACATATATATATATATATATATGAATATGTGTGTTTGAAAACAGGAGGGGGAGATCCCACCGGACCTGAGGCGTGTCATTTTGGTTCCGGGGGACACATGCTTCTCGATATTATAACCTCAATAGATTATTGTGATGTGTGTTAGGTCCCTGATGGAGAGATCACAATGGTGGGTTTAAAAGTCCTGCGGGCCAATAGTAAACCGTGACTTCTTCCCTTGTGTCTCCCTATCGGCCCGCGTGACGCAAGGACACGCGTAAACTGGCAGAGAACTGAAACAGCCACCTACGAAGGGGGGTGGTAAGTATATCGGGCAGCAGGGGATCCCCGGAGGTGAATGAAAATCAACGTGTTGTATATGGTAGTTGGCTGTATGTGTACTGTGAAGGGGGTGCCGTATCTCCTGCAGTTTAAAGCTCCGACAATGGGCCAATAGGAGCCGAAACCTGATGACGTCACGGCTTCCAAATATGGCTGGCAGGGCCCGGGAGCTATGAAAAGGAGGCTGTAGTGAACCATTAGAGCGGCTAACGGCACCCAACTGTGGCAGTAAGTCTATCCGAAGCCAATTCCAGCAGTGGGTGTCCCGGAACTGAAAGGATGGGGAATAAGCTCCGGAGACCCTCGTATTGGCACACCGTGGGCGAGTAGATTGGGAAGCAGGGGTCCACGAGCTGAAATGGATGGGGATAGCCCGGAGACCCTCTGCTTATGGGCACACACCACGGGGCGAAGTATATCCGGAAGCAGGGGGTCCCCGGAAGCGAAATGATGGGGATAGTTCCAAAAAAATGAAAATAATGAAATTACAATTAGAGTAAGCTCTTCGGAGAGGGACTCGTACTACATTACTTTATATTCTGAAAGCGCTTCTTCCCATTATGTGCATGTGTTTGTTATTATTTATTTGATTGTCACAGGATGATTACCTTGTAAGCGCTATGACAGTGTACACTAATGATGCTATATGTATTATAAGACATTCTCTTCTATAAGATGATGGGAACATTTCAGAAGATCTTTCAATTAGATTATCATGTAAATGTGAATTCCAGTATTGTACCAGGACAATTGTCACAATCAGAGGGGGACTGAAATGTATTAGATAATTTCATAAATCTGGGAGATTCACTCTATTTCTTTAACAGCACGCACCTTTCCCATCTCCGTCTCCCCTCCCTTCTTTGCATGCCAGTCTGCACCCAGCCAGGGAGTATCCCTTACCCAAGAAACAGTCTTCCCAAGAATTCATGAAGAACCTCCACACCGCTGAGCCTCTCTGATATCCCCAGTGTTATGAGTGGCCATTTGCAAAACAGCAACCAAGAAACAAGTCATGACTCTTTGTCCACCTATCAATATTGCTGTGAATCCATCTTCCCGGTGTGGTGCGAAGAGTTCAGCTAGTTGAAATAAAAGGAGGATTAAAATATCCAGCACAGTGAAGCAGATTCACCAGAATGTGAATAGATGTAAGTGCAGAATGATGCTAAATGAGCTATTTTTTTAGGAGTTAGTAGAGGATTTGGAATCGGTAACACTGCCAACTGTGTGTAGCTTTTCCTTAGCATTCCAGCCTTTTAACATCCACAATGCTCTGTGGGATTGTAAAGTAGCAGGGTTATTAAAATGACAAGCTTGCCTATCTATCACAGCTTTGAAGTTTGAAACAATAAGAGTCCCCTTTGTATACCAAAGTGTCATAGCTTGAAAGACGGGGGAGAGAGGAAGTGGTGACTGTAGGGACCGATCTCGAGAGGAGAGAAAAATGTAGAGGGAAGGGGAAGAAACATGGGGGGTGGGGAAGGGGAGGAAGGAAGGGTATGGGGAGAGAATAGGCGGGGAGGGGAAGGGGGGGAGGGGGCCTGTGTGGGGGGGGGTGTGGGGGTGTGGGTGGGTGTGTGAATGCTGGGTGTGTGTTGTGTGTGTGTGTGTGTGTGTGTGTGTGTGTGTTGTGTGTGTGTTAAAATGTATTATAAATAATATTTTTAAAATAAAAAAAAAAATATGTAATATGAAATAAAAATAAATTTTTATGTGCAAGTGAAAATATATATACAACACAAGTCACCAAATTGCAACCTTACATACATTGAACAGGGCGGTAGCAGCGGCGCGAAAAAATTAACTTTGTCCGTCTTCTCCCCGATAGCATGGCTCAATGCTCACGCCGAGTGCTGCGCGAGGCCTTATTATAGAAAAGGCTGGCTAACCACAGGCCAATTGATAAGTGCCGCGGCATAGTGTGGTGAGCAGGCGCGCCCACCTAATTATGGGTCCTATACGATTCTAAGCAGGGGTTCTCCAAACTCCAGTCCCCAGCCACCCCCAAACAGGTTAGGTTTGTCAGGAGATCCCTGCTTCAGAACAGATGGCTCATCAGTGGCTAGCCTTCGACTGAGCATTATGTGAGCCACCTGTGCGGCAGGCAGGGGGATAATCCTGAAATCTAATCTGTTGGGGGGTCTTGGGGACTGGCGTTGAGAAACCCCTGATCTAAGGAAGTCTGCGTTGAAAATCCATAGCTCACCACAAACATGAATATATCTCAGGTTTAGGTCGAAACTCGCAGTTGCCAGTAGCAAAATTCTGGCTACACGAATGCCCTCCATGTCAAACCGTTCAAAAAGTCCATAATACGAGCCATTTTTGACGAGATGTGACACCTTGTGTTTTGAAGAGTTTGTGTGGATATTCCTTTCAATTCATTCTAAAGTCAAGAATATTAGGGTCTTGCTCAACGAATGATTAGCAAGTCGGTGCAAACAATCGATTGAGAAAGGGACATATTTTTATTAGGGCCAAACTGAAATGATTTTTAATGTATTCAAAATCCTTTAAATATGAAGTCTATACAAGAGGACAGGTTCACATTTCTCCAGTATCACAGGAGACAAAATTTGAATTTAGGCTGCTCTCCGAGCATCTCAACCCCGTCCATCAATTATCAAATTATGACTATCACTTTAATATGACTGGGAAATTTCAACTGTATGATTAGCAAACTAGTAAACATCTTTCTCGTTTAGAGTTATGTGAAAAAAGTTTATTTTCCATTCGGAATTACATTTGAATTTGTCAGCAAAAAGCTGAGTGTTTAATTCGTTATAGTAATGGATAAACAATAGAAAACCACCTGTATACAACAATTTATGTTTTGAAGTACTGTCAGAACCCCATATAAATTATGATTTGAGGAACGTCGTGTCATTACTGTATGTAATCAGAGTTGAATAGGGAAATGCTTATTCAATGGCTCACCATCACACATTCATCTAGCACTTTTCTTATTTAATTGTATTATTTATAAAAATGTTTTACAGGAAGTAGTTACATTGAGAGTACCTCTTGTTTTCAGTAAAGTCCTGGGCAACAGAGGTTAGAAACCAATACATGGTTCATTAAAAGAACAGAGTTTTACAGTTAATTCACAGACATTTCAGGGACAAGATAGAATTGGAAAATTGGGTACAGGGGATAAAAGGTTTCATGGTGAGTTTCAGATTGAAAAGAGAGATTCACACACACACACTACACACACTCAGTGAACTCGCAGCAAAAAGCTCACACCCTTTGGCTGCCTTCGGCCTGCACAAAGTCTGTCTGCCTTTGGGGCAGAACACAGATATAGAGTGTCATTTTTTTTTTCTCTATACGTATAGACTGTTTAGACTAAACAGTTCATTATTGTATCACGCTCACTCCTGCAGGGATGCAAGCTTACTGTAAACGGGTTTTCCCCACCATCGCAGCAGGATAGAGTGCATGTGAGGGGGGAACCTATATGTGACAAGGTGTGGTGCGTATACCTGCAGGTTAACAGGAGCTGTGCCTCAGATTGCTGGGAATCTGGGGTTTCTCTGGAACGTTTCTTCAAATCAGCGCTCCAGCTATGTGAGATTCTAGGAGTGTAGAATGGCCCTCACATAGGATAATCTATAAAGATACAGACACACACCAAAGGTTATGGCTAAAAGGTGTACTATAGGATCAGTAAACAAGAACACACACAGTATCATAAATATAGAGATCAACAGCTTATGCATAAAACAAAACATACATGGTGCAAGGGTTCAATATCCCTTGGTTAAGGCCTTGGCGGTCTCACGCCCAATAATAACCCAACCATACCGTGCCCACAATAATCGGGGCTCGGGCACCAGCGTTCCAGTGTCCCTGGAACCCCACCAAGATGTGTGGCAGCGGGCTGCGTCACAGTGTGTAAGTGGTTGCACTTATAGATACCTGCCCGGGAAACACGTCGTGTGCCTTGGGGTTGTAAAAGCTCTTCAAAAAGGGTTCTCTGACGCAAGGAACAGGAATCCGCTGTCCGCATGTTGAGGTGTCTCCATCAAGGAGAATCGCCACCACAGAAGTCTCTGGCAGTAGAGCCTGTCTGCGCCCAGACGCAGGCCGCGATCACGCATGCACCTGGCACCGGTGATATCACACACACTGTGTATGGTAGAAAGCAAACCCACCTCACACGGAAGGGGCCTTTCCTGCAATCTACCAAAAGACTGCTTTGAGCGCACTACATGGCCACACTGGCCTTCTTCTTGTCAGGCACACAGCAATGCAGCTGGTCAATGACTAGACTCACCTCAGCTCAGGGCGAGCGGGTCTCCCTACGGCCTTTCCCTCTGAAACTTAACCACTAACCTAGTGGGGGAGTGGGCTGCTGCCTGGGGTTTCTCTGGCCTAGTCACAGCAGAGCACTGATCTCTGTTACACTACCATCCCCAATCGGCTTTCCTGGATCCCAACTGCACCTAGTGGTATCTGTGCAAACATTGTCCTTCTCCAACAGGAGAAGCTTGCAAACTCTATTTGCCTGTCTGGCGTGCACGTGAGGTGTGGGTGAAAGGGCAAGTCACCAAGCCTGCGGGGTAGTTCAGATCTGTCCGGCCCTCTTTAACATTGGCTATGTCTGCCATGGCTGTGCAACCCTATAATGATCGCCCACTGCTCGCCTTCTGAGCCTGCGCGACCTAGGAGAGTCACTGCCGTATGGAGCGCCATCTCTGCCCCTTCGCTCTCCACTTATTGGCGCTGCATCGCGTCTTGCACCATGAGAGAGACTCGGCCCCCCCCGCCCACAGCGTTGGATAATAACAAAGGATGGAGACACCGTTGGACTCTGACCACCACCGAGAGACGCACTGTCATCCCCGCAACCTGCCTCCACTGGTGAATGTTAAGGGGAACAGAACGGGGAACCGCAGGGAGCCAAAAGGGGGAACAGCGGCACACTTAGAAAATGTTACAGAAAAGTAGAACAGCTCACAGGGAATTTTTTCCAAAAAGCTTATATATATTATATATGTCCCTTTGGGACAGTGCATGACCACCCATCCCAAAGCCTGCATTCTCCCCACCTCATGCCAACTTCTTGCTACCACCCATTCCAATGCCTGCATTCTCACCTGTCAACCTAACCCTACCACCCTTCCCAAAGCCTGCATTCTCCCCACCTCGTGTCAGCTT
>WSYH01016189.1:0-13423 GCA_036426205.1 Ascaphus truei
TGACGTCAGTAAATCCAAGATGGCCACTGTCTCACAAGGTATTTCAGCCAATCAGATCGTGACCGGGACATTTCCTTGCATAGGAGATACCGGCACCCCATAAAGGTACCTGTATCTCGGGAAGCAGGAGGTCCCCGGACATAAAACCAACGTGGTTCAGCTCCGGAGACCCCCTGCACCTCTACACTATGAAAGAAATGTATATTTAAATAAATAAATTTCGGGCTACATTTCCGCTGGGAGAGGCGGCTTTCTCAGAGCCGCTCTCTCTGCAGCAGAAATGAATCGCTGGTTCAGGCCTTTTCAGAGGCTCGAGGCTCTCGCTGGCAGCAACTCGCCTGTGTTTGGAATTTTGCTATCACTGGTATTCGAGCCTTTCTGAATACCGTGATAGCAACGCCCAAAAAAACCCATTTTAAATTCCCTGGCGATTTTTTTTATGAACCCTCTCTGAATAAGGCCCATTAAGTTTGAGTCAGCAGAGGGCCATCCAGGATGATATCGCAGAGAGACATTCAGAAACAGCAGGTGTAAGGTCAGGGGTTGTGTGTCATCAGCATAGAGGTGATATTTGAACCCAAGAAATGTGATTAGGTCACCGAGAGAGAGTGTGTAAAGACAAAGGAGGTCCCAGGACAGAGCCCTGGGGTGCCCCCACATTGAGATCGATGGAGGAGGTGTTAGCAAAAGAGACACTGAAAGTACAATGGGAGATATAAGAGGAGATCCAGGATAGAGCTTTGTTACGGATACCAAGAGTATGAAGAAAGTGAAGGAGAAAAGGGTGGTCCACAGTATCAAATGCTGCAGAGGTCACGTAATATGAGCAGAGTTTAGTGACCTCTGTCTTTGGTAACATGAAGGGTCATTAGTTATTTTAGTGCGGGCTGTTTCAGTGGAGTGAGCAGTGCGGAAGCCAGATTGTAGAGGGTCTCGGAGAGAATAGGTGTTGAGAAAATGGAGCAAGCGAGAGAATACAAGACGTTGAAGGAGTTTAGAGGCAAAAGGCAGGAGGGAGACAGGTCAATAGTTAGAAAGACAGAGAGGGTCAAGCTTGCTGTTTTTGAGTTCTGTTACAGTGTCAGCACCTTGCAGTGTGCATTAAATGTGTCAGCACGTGGCCGTGTGCTTCAAGTTTGTGTTGTTGTTAATTGTGTTGTTGTGTTACCTTGTGTCAGCACGTGGCCGTATGCATTAAGTTTGTTGCTGCCTGGTTTGTGCCGGACGTCCCACAGTCTGTGAAGAACAAGAGTCTGGAGAACAAACACAAAGACCTGCAGGAGGAGCTCGGGTACAGTACCTACCCCCCAAACAAAAGCCCCTCCCCCCCCTCTGACAACTGCCCCACCACAGGGCAATAACATTCCCACATTTCCAGAGACCTGCTGTAAGAGATCAGGTACATGCCCCAAGAACTGTCCCATTTTGGGCAATAACACACAATGCACAGAGATCTGCTGGAGTAGCTCAGGTAACTGCCCCAGAAAACCGCCACATTTCAGGGCAATAACTTTCCTCACCCATCCCACAAACCCCTGTTGGAGGGGTGTATCGCCCCCAGCCGAGGCACTAACACCCCTTCTTATTTCACAAAGGAGCTCTTGTAACTGCCCCACCCAGGGGCACTAACCCTCCCCCTCCATCCCACAGACAGATGCCAGACGATTCTGGAGAATTACCCCTCGCGAACTCCCCCCCAGCCCACAGCACCCTACTAGAGGACCTCAGGTAACTGCCCCACCTTGGGTCAAACCCCCACCCATCCCACATAATTGCCGACTGACATAACATAACTGCCCCACCCGGGACAACACCTCCCCTATCCCAGAGAGGGTTGCTGGAGGAGCTTAGGACTCTAACCCCTGAAAAAAACCCTAAAACCCCTAAAAAAAAAGAAGCCGCCCCACCCCAGAGCTGGACCTCATCCGGTCTTGTTTTCAGTTTAATAGAGCGATCCACAGAGGTGTGAGGCCCCCCGTGCTGGGTCAAGGCACTCGGACACAGCGCCACGTGACCCGGCTCCAGGACCTGCACAGAGCCTGCAGCAAAGCACAGCGCGGGGCGTGACGCTCTGCAGGACACCCCACCCCCCCCCCCCCCCCCATTTTAATTAAATGAGTGATTTGTAATTAAAAGGTTTTGTATAATAAAAGCGTCTTTTTGTAATAAAAATTAGTCATCCTTTAATTCTAAAGAGCTTCGCACGCCGCGGGCCGCAGGAGGGTCGCACGCCCACCGCGGGCTGCAGAGCATCTCGATCGCTTAACGCTTAATGGAGACGTCTCTAGTAGGCAAGAGGTTAATGGAGCAACGCTCTGCAGGTCACTAGCACAGAAAGGGGTTAATAGAGCAATGCTCTGCAGGGTAACATAACGGGGAGTTAATGATACACCAAAGTCACGCTGTATACAGCAGCTGCGTCAGGCTCTGGTCCCAAGGTCACTGCTCTGTGATTATAATCACAAGACGGGGGTGGGGGGGGGGGGACGACCCGCTCATGCTTCCCCCTTAACAGGACAGTGGGGGGCCGCTGCTCTATCTGCTCTATCTGCCTTCCTCTTCCCCGGTCAGCCCCAGAAACCCCCTGAGAACCAGACAGCGCTCTACAACCTCAGCAGTGATACGATAGGAGGAAATGCAGGGGGAAGGAGGGGGGTTCCTTATAGGCCTCACAGGCACAAGAGGGGGAGGTAAGAGAAACTTGTCTTATTAATAGAGGGTCACTAGTCTAGCAACCCATTGGCGTCTAAGTACTAAGATCACATTTGATTTTTTTGCGCGTTTTAGTGCGTCGCGTGCATGAACGCTTCTTCCTGCGTGACGCAGAAAATCGCGATTGAAATTGATTTAGATGCAAAGCGCTGCGTCTTAACACATTTTTGGGTTGACCCATAGCAGCTTCATTCTGCGATAAGACTAGTAGGACTTCTTAGTGTTTGCGCTGAGGTAAACTTGGTGGACGATTTTGTTTTTGTTTTTTTTTGGTTTCAAATTATTTTTATTGGTTTTTCAGTTCCGTGAAACAATAATAACATAAAACAATCCTATCAAACGATAACAAAGAATAGTGCGGTATAATACACTACAAAACAATACACTACAATACAATACACTTCACATATATAGACAAGAAAAGAGAAAGAGGGAGGGGACACACCAACCTAGCCCCGAGACATACACTTATTCAGCATAGATAGTATTGCGAGTGTAATATGGTGCGGTGGGGGAGGTGCCGTTAGCAAAATATTATAGCTCGGGCTTTATTTATGATTACTCACCCATCGTTAAACATCAATCATTAATCATTTGTCCTCCATCGTTAATCCAGGGTTCCCATGTCTTATAAAATCCGTCTGTGGAGTGTTTGAGGAATGCCGACAACCTCACCATCAATGTGGACAACAAAACAACCTCCACCAGTTGCGGTAGAGTCACGCCCAGTACTGAGCCGCCACTTGCTAAGCGACTGTTGGTGACCTGCCCAGGGCTAGGGACTGGTGGAAAACTTCTTGCCTGAGGGCTAGGGAGAGGTGACTGTGTGGGACTCCTGGCCCAGCAGGTGGCTCTGTGTAAGGCATTTGAAGTGAACGTTACCCGGGGTAGGGATACGCCAGGTCTGGCCGGAGTGCTGGTGGACACGTTTATGGTCCTCCACTCGCTGAGATTGTAAGGGGAGGTGAAGATCTGGCTTGTCGGGGAAACCCAGGTGGAGGGTCCTGCCAACAAGGAGGTAGTTTGAGGGGATGCTAGCCCAGGGTATATGAGCGGGCACCCGTGTGGTAAAGTCTCTGGCAGGTATATTACCTGTGGGGCATCTTCAGGGCATATCTCTTATTCTGTGGCTAGTAGCACTACACTCCCTTGGCGAGTTAGGTCATACTTTCTGCTAATAATTCTGACATGGGACCTTTGTACTTGGTCGCGGACAGTGAACATGGAGGTGGGAGCAGGGACTCCTCCCACTGCGACCACGTGTTGCAGCGTTTCATGGAGCTCTAAGGCCCAGTCATGGACCTGCTGCAGCGTGGGCATAAACATGGTGGTCTGATGGCTCACTTAATTTAGAACTGCTGAGTAGGGCACCCCAGGTCTAAGATCTCTGCAGCGCCTCCAAATGTAGCACACTTTCCCCCACCGCCTGGGAGATGTGTGGCTACAGTGTATGGGTGTGGTGCAATACCTGATGGTGCCCAGGAGATCTGAGCCTCGGCTGCTGGGAACCTGGGGTGCACCCGAGTGGTGCTCGGTAGCGCCTCCACCTGTGCGGGATTCTAGCGTGTGGAATTCCCCCGTTACAGGACACAAAGAATACACACTTGGTATAGCAGAACAGTTTTACAGTATGCAGCTAAATATAGTTACAGTCTACCCACTAGGCCCCACACGGCTATACCTTCCAATACTCCACCTCCTCTCAATGGAGTCACCGTCCCCAAAGTACCTAGGGGCCCTTGGGCACCCAACCAACCCGGTGGCCACAAGGTCGATCCCCCCACCCAATGTGTGGTACAGCTCTGCCAACTAAAGTGTTGTTGGTGCACGTGAGGAGTTGGGTACCTGCCGGGTGTGTCCACACCCGGCGAGCAGATGATGATGCTGTAGATGATGATGGGATCCATGGATCCGTTGCCGTAACCCCTGAAGCCTCCGCCTCTGCCGTTGGGTGGTATCCCGCCTGGACTTTGCCACCGTTGATGAGAGTCTCTATGTGAAAGGTGATCTGGTCCCAAACTACCTATGAACAGGATGCAGCCGCTTCTAGCTGTATCCCTCACTCTGAAGCTACAGGGGCAGTGTCCCTATAGTATGGGCCTGTCCCTGCAGCAACCACAAGCTGAGGGGAGTTGGGGTCTAGCTAGGGCCTAATGGGGGTCTCTGGCCTAATGCAAGTGCCACAGACACCTGCACACTCACACCCTACCCTGATGGCATCCCAGCTCCGACTGGCGTGGTCCCTGGCGCGCCAAATGTATCCTTTCTCCTGTTCCGTTAATCCTGCAGCCCTATTGGCTGTGTCGCACCTCGTGATTAGCAGCCCCAGTGCCCTCTGGGGGCTGTAGTCCCGGCGGAGCCCTTTTACCTAATGGCCGCAGCAACTACTCTGTTTCTGCGCATGCGCAGCTATGTGCAAGATGGTGGCGCCCTGCAACAGACGCCGCCGGAAGCCCCGGCGACTCGATCGCCAGACTGCTCTCCGCTGTGCAGCCCGCATCTCCCTGGCACTCTGTGGTGGTTCCCCCGCTAAGTGGAGGTAAGCGGGGAGCCAGGGGACCGACGGGGAGCCCAGAAAGGGAGACCTAGTCACATATATGCAAGATAATAAATGCATAATCAGATTGTTCTCAAGCACAAGGAACTTTCCTAACCAAGCAATGAAGAAATATAATTGTTCTAGTGACATAATAACCATTAATATACAAATGTAATATTGAGACCATAGTTCATTAAGTCATTGCTCAGTAAGGACTAATAAATTGCCCATAAATGGGTCCTGTCTGCCATAAACCTCACTATACATAATATAACATATTTAAGAAATATCTTTCTTAAATCATGAGTCAGATTAGACAATCCTCAATGGGCAAGGACCCTCAATGGACAAGTGGACAGGATATACAATATACAATAACAAATGGGTAATTGTATGAATATCACAAATATGCAAATGTGGGATAAACGAAGCAATATGAATAACAAGGAAAAGATGGGGGAAGGGGAGGGCGAAGGGATTGGGAGAATGGGGGGGAGAACGGTAACAATTAATAAATATTATTATAAATAAATAATTATTAGGAAATACAAAAAATTGCTTAGATCCCAGTCAGTATTTAAACTCTGAGGAACTCTGGTTTGCAGGGTGAAGATCCAATGCATTTCTCTTCTATCTAGCTTATTGACTCTCTCCCCATGCTCAATACCTTTGAAAGCAAACAGATCCACATGACCTCTCGGACAAGTCGCCGCGTGTTTAGAAACTGGATGATTGAGATCTGCCCTTCTAATCAATCTGAAATGGCCTTGTATTCTCCGCTTTAAGGGACGTATGGTTAGTCCTACATACTGCTTTCCACAGCCACAGGTAAGAAGGTAAACCAAAACTTTGTATCACAGTTGATAAATGAGTGGATACCATAACTCCTACCTGTGACTGTGGAAGGAAACCTAGGGGATTTTTCCATAGAACGGCAGATGATACAATGGTTGCACCGAAAGGTGCCTTTAGGCCGATTGACCAAGGTTTCTTCCTCTATGTGGAACATGCTGGGTGAGAGGTAATTGGCCAAAGTCTTGGCCCTACTGAAAACAAACTTGGGTCCATTAGCAACCACTGAATCTATCAAAGGATCCAACTCGAGGATCTTCCAGTGTCTTTTAACAATAGACTTTATCTGTTCGGATTGAGCACTGAATTGTGTAATAAAAAGGGGGAGACCCTCATTAGTTTTGACCTTCCTTTTTAATAATTTTAATCTGTCAAGACCTTGAACGTCCTTAAAGGCCTTTTTGATCTCTCTCTCTCCATAACCCCAGTCCATAAACAAATCACAAGACTGCTCAAGAAAATCTTCATGGCACGAACAATTCCTTTTCAATCTAAGGAACTGTCCCTTAGGTATTCCTCTTAGTAACGCTTTGGGATGGCAGCTGTCAGTGTGTAAAAAAGTGTTGCGTGAATTCGCTTTCCTAAAGATATTGGTATGAATGTGAAAATTCAAATCAACATAAAGAAATAAATCCAAATAATGAACATGAAAGTTGTAAGTGAATTTAAGTTGCAGATTATTAACATTAAGATCTGCAATAAAAGATAAGTGACGTGACATCCCCATCCCAAATCCAAATTAAATCGTCGATATACCGCTTGTAGAAAACAATGTGCTCACGGAAGACGTTTCTATCTCCAAACATGTGGAACGACTCCCACCAACCCATGAACAGGTTGGCAAAGGATGGGGCAAAACTAGTGCCCATTGCCGTTCCACGTGTTTGAAGATAAAAAAAACCCCATCAAAAAGAAAATAATTGTGCTTTAATAAAAAAAAAAGAATAGAATCTAAAATTAAAGTGCACTGTGCCGGTGAAAGAGAGGGTGATGATTCAAGAAAGGGTCTGCCATCCCTGCGTCTGCTCAATGATGGAGTGAAGGGACGTAACGTCCAACATTACCCACAGATAGGGATTTTTCCAGTGAATGTTATGGATTTTGTTCAGAAGGTCACCACTATCCAAAATAAAAGATGGCAATACGTGTCCGAGGGGCTGGAGGAAAACAGTCAACGTAGCGAGAAACACCATCTCCCAAAGATCCAATGCTACACACTATAGGCCTCCCAGGTGGGGAGACCAAGGTCCTATGGATCTTTGGGAGATGGTGAGAAATGGGAATAATAGGATGAGAGCTGTAGAGAAAAGTAATTTCCTCTTTACTGAGAACTCCTAAGGCTTTGCCTATTTCTAGGAGATCCCTAAGATCTTTGAGGAAAGAAAGGGTGGGATCAGATCGGAGCACAGCATAAGGAGAATCATCACCAACAGGCATAATGCCTCCCTCCGATAATCATCCCTATGCTGCACCACGATGGCCCCACCCTTATCTGCCCCCTTGATAATCAGAGATTTGTTTGCCTTCAGAGATGAAAGAGACAATTTCTCCTCATTATTCAAATTACATTTGGCAACGTTTTTGTTTTGTAACGGAGACAGACTGAAGCTGAATCCGTTAGAGAGAAGAATAAGATCTCTCCCAACCAATTTCTCAAATGTTGAAATGTAATTTCCTTTGACAAATGTTGGATAAAAAAAACTGACTCTCTCTTAATCCCAGAGCTCAATCTACCCATAAACTCAGAAGAATCTGTCTCAATTTTTTGTTAATTTAGTAATTCATTTAAATCCTGAAGTGCACATAAATCTCTGAAACTCGGTTCAGTAAGACTTGGATCCTCCAGCGAGTCTTCACCAGTAATATCAGTACCTGTATTGGTGATTTTGTTATTGAATTTATTTTTTAAAGTAATCTTGCGAACAAACTTCTGTAAATCTATTATTGTATCAAATATATGGAAATTCATAGTTGGTGCAAATTTGAGTCCTTTGCTGAGAAAGGAAAGTTCTGAGTTGGACAGACCAACATTAGAAATATTGAGAACTCCAGAAACATCTCTTAGTTGTTCTTCCCTTTCTTTTGCGGCTGCTTCTGATAATTTTGTTTTCCCCTTCCCCCCCCCCCTTGTCCTTTTCCGTTTTTTGATTGGGTGTTGCATACCTGATCCTTTCTTTTCATCAGTATTTGCTGAGATGGGTCCCCACCTGTATGGTGATGACCAAACTCATAAAGTTTCTGATCTTTATATCGGGTGGGGCCTCCCAAACTCACACCTGAAGATCTACCTAATTATTTAAACACCAGATTCTAATTACCCCTTTAATTTAGCTGATAAAACCAGCGTTTCACTTACTTTTTCACATACCTTGACGCTTAATTACTCATTGTATGTCTAATTCAGGAGTGCGCAATCTTTTTTTCCTGTGCCCCCCTGCCGGATCCCCCCCCCCTCCTCACGCCCCACCACCTTACCTTGGCTCTGGCATTCTGACGTCACAACGCCATGTCAACTCGGTGTCATGTGACCCTGTGGCGTCATTTGAGGCTGCGTTGCCAGTGCCTTCGCCGCTCCCCAGTTTGCGCACCCGCGGTCTAATTCATACATCACTTTGTTTTCAAAAGACATGGAATTGGTAAATATAAACCCTATTGGATCTTTAAGAAAAGACTGGTTTTCAGTCAAGAAGGTTATCATGGAAAAACTATGGAATTTCCATCATTATTATTGGGGTTCACAAACTATTTCTCGCCATTGTATATATACACATGCACAGTGAGAGTAATGAAGGTAAGTAGGGGTGGGTGCTAGTAGGAAACGAATGTAACAGCGTCTTGTGAAAAACGTCTCCCTTTATGTAGCGCTGACGTCTGTCTGGGCTCTTCATGACACAGTCTTCTAGGGTTATTTAGAGAAAGACAAGGATAACACGTAGCATTATAGTGCGTAACTCAGGCTTCTGCCTGTTTTATTTCATCCCAGTAGGGGACTGCAGCTTTACCAAATACATATTGGAGGCACTCAGCCATTAAACCTTCAGCAGTTTACTCAATTTTCTGACACACCGTCACCTTAAGAAACAAACTCATAAAACAAAATTCCTACTCCTGTAAGGAGTCTGACTCACATGCATGTCCCTATCTGCAATATTGGCTGGCTAAGCCAGTTACCAACTTTAACTAACACACAGAGATAACATTGAGTCTTACCTGTCAGATTGGGACAGCGTCCCAATAGATCCTCAGATGCTGCAACACGTGGGGGTTGGGGGGTCTACCCCGAACTGGATACTGGGGAGCAGGAGTTTCCTCCCAGCCTCCAGGCTCTAAGAGAGAGCCTAGAGCAGCAAAAATCACTGCATTATATTCTTGTTCCTCAACTAGGGGAGCAGGTGAGGAAAATCAGAACACTTGTAAAGTCTGGTATGGATTTCCTATCTACCAGCCTTAGGCTGCGCTTACAGTGCGGGTGACGGCGACAGCGACGTCGCAGCAAAACAAATGCATTGCCGCCGTCGCCTGCACTTATAGTAAGTGCGACGCGATGAAGCGACGGTTTTGTCGCGATCACTGGAAGTCATCTCTATTTGATTTTTCCAGTGACCGTAGCTTGACCGTCGCGTCGCTGTCGCCGTCACTATAAGCGCAGCCTTAGTGACTGTGAATCTGTGGGGGTATAAAAGATGGGGGCCCCTCCCTGATTGGAGTTCCAGTTCTGTCCCCCTCTGGGGCTGTTCTGTCCCCTTCTGGTACTGCTGAGTTCAGTGGCTTCTAGTTCAGTGCTAGCTCTCTCTGGGACCAGAGGGAGGTGTTCCAGCATTGCCCCTTAGGGGGTAAGGGAAGCCTAGACTAGCCCAGGGGCCTCAAGCTCCTGTGAGGCCTAGTCATGTCCTGTGCAGGGAGGGAAGGTGCCCCAGTGCCAGGAGCCCAAGAAGAGTTATGTTCTGTTCAGTTATGCTCCTGTTCTATTGTATGCTGGCTTCAATAAGACCTGTTGCATGAATATGGTATCCAGAGATATATGTCCAGCTGCTATGGAGGTTCCTGTAGGGATGAACCCCTGCCTCTGGCAGAGCCCTGCAGGATGGAGGTGCTGCACTGTCCTTAAAAGACTGTCCTGTGTTCCACTCCCTACAACATCGCGGAGACTCAGTCCTCCTGAGTACCAACAGGTGAGCACCACAGCACCACTAACACCTTTCTACCATCAGACCTCCCTTAGGGGGATAGGGGTGCTACATATGTTTATTGAAAGTTATATTTAAGCTATCCATAGAGAGTCTGGCAGTGTTTGGTAGATGCCTCCTGGCAGCCTGAGCAGGGGGAGAGCCTGATGAAGTATATGTATCTAATACAGAGTACACGACTAACTTACAGGGGCTTAGTGTGGCGGGAGTATGATGAGCGGTTTAGGTATAAGATGCAGGGGAACAATATCCTAAACTTTGCATCCAAAGACATTGACCTGTGGTGGATCTTAGTCACACCTGAAATGTTTGGTCCCGGGTTGGTTGGCCCGGGTGTCAAACACAGCAGGGGCAAGAAGGGAGAATGCTGGGTGTTTCATGACAAGCAGTGCACACTTGTAGTCAGTGCGGGGGGTAACTACTCTGCCAAAAATTGCTTCAAGCGCCCAGGCAACAATAACCAGGCAAAAGGTAATGCCCCTTCCAAAGACCCCAACACCAGTTAGCCTTAGCGGCTTGAACCTGTGGTGATAAGGGTACCCTGACTGTGAGAAGGCAACGTTCCTAGAAGAAGGGTTTAAGAAGGGGATCCCAGTGCAAGGGGTAATATGGGAGCGGGAAGTGAATCACAATTTAAAATCAGTTTCATCCCACGCAGATATGTACTCAGTTTAAAACGATGCAGAGCGCTAAAGCTGGGGCACATGATGGGGCATGGTGGGATGGTGGGACCCCCCCCCTCACTTCCCCAACTGATCATCTTCCCTTTGGGCATTGTCCCTAAAAAAGGCCCAGGGAAATTCAGAGAGAGCGGGCTCCCCAAGAGCGCGTGCCCCTCGGCTATAGTTTCACCCACGATTTGTAGGCATTGAGATTGACACGTTGGCGAGAGAATCGCACTTATCCGCAGGCAAAGTCAGGATACTGAGAGCTAGCCTGGGTCAGTGCAGGGAGGCTAGGAAGCTGACACTGAAACAAAAGCAGTCACTGCTAGGTTTGCTACATTTTGGACAAGCACGAGAGGATGCCCGCTCTACCTAGAGTGACCACAGGTGATGAACAAGCAGGTGCACTAGGGAAGGCGAAGGTACTAGGGTGAACAGAAAAGGGCGCAGGCGGGGCGAAGAAGCACCGGCCAGAAATTCCCTATATCATGCACTCAATGCTTGTATACTAATAAAAGTGTGAACAGGACCCCGTCTGTGTCAGACAAATGATGTGCTGGGATAACCCAGACTGCTGGTCCCAGTTGTAATGAGGATATGATATATCTAAAATCAATTTTAATAGGTATACATTAAGATGAAGGTCAATACAATATGTATTAAACTGAACAGCACTGTATTTAGCTGTATTGTAAGTACAGCTCAACCCCCTTATAACGCTGTGCTTGGGGTCCAAAGAATCGCATCGCTTTACACGCGGATCGCGTTAGAAATAATGTACAACGGTAGGCATTGTACAATAAAGTATTTAAGATACCAATAATCGTGTTGTAAAATATTCATAAATACGAAAATTGGGAGCCACCCTTACATCGCGTTATAAGCGGATCCGCGTTGTAACGGATCGCGTTATAACGGGGTTGAGCTGTACCTATGTACGGCAGTCACAACAGCATAAATGGTGGTCATAGAGATGTGGTGAGCGCATGGGAGCAAAGAAATAAGGATGCAAAGATGAGTACAGCAGGGCCCCACTTCTCGGCGCTTCGCTTCTCGGCGATCCGCTTATACGGCGGCACCGAGAAGGGGGCCGCCATCTTGATTTGTAACTCGCACATGCGCAGAACGGGCGGGTGCGCCCGGCGTGCATGCGCAGACCGCAGGTTGCGCGCGCATACCATAGGTTGCGCGCGCATACCATAGGTTGCACATGCGCAGAAATGCAAAAATGCCGGTTTGCGCATGCGCAGAAGTGAAAATCGCCGGATCCGCTTTCCGCCGATTTTCAGTATACGGCGGGCCTCTGGAACGGAACCCGCCGTGTACCAGGGGCCCTGCTGTATAACATATAACCATGCACACGGGAAATGGCAGGGCGATGTGGAATAGGTCAAATAAAGCTGATAACAGCTCTACTCACACGGGCAAGTGTGAGCTAATCCCATCACAGTGTCTTCCAGCTCTTTTCTCCAAACGATCCGTCACCTCTAGGGTAAACTTGTGGGGGTGGAGTGATGTCTGAGGGCGGCTGTCACGAGTCAATCCATCTTTTTTGCTCAAGAATAAGGGCGACATCCACATATGCTCATATAAGAAGCAATACTTTATTAGATGAAAAAAGGTAAGTATACAGAACTTACATATAAATACAGCACTTCCAGCCACTGTATCAGCTCCTTCTGGGATCTCCCCGCTCTGGCGTCCGGTCGCAGGGCCCGTGACCGAAGCTTTCACCCGAAAACTACGGTGGCCTTCTTTGGTCAAAATCCTGCAGCTCCACCGACACAGGACGAAGCGTTTCGAGAGTAGTCTCTCTTCGTCAGGTCCTCTCGGTGGTATGAACAGAGGCTCTCTTTATACCTGGTATATTAACCAGGTGTATCACATAATGCTCAATCAATTAAAAAAAATGTACTCGGCATATCCGTGGTGTGTTAAAAGCAATTTGACATACTGCTCAGTGTCTTATAGATCTGCTTGTCATTACAGATATTCATACAGACAGAGGAGGGAAAAAAATCTACCTCATTGTACCAGTACATCTGGCTTGAATCACAAATGTGAAAACTCTTCAATTTGGATATAATGGTTACAGACTGCTCTAACCATATATACATACATATACGTGGTACAAATTTCACTAGACATAAAGTTTTTATACATATGACAAATTGTTGCATATTATTTCAAGGGCTCTTCTACCAAAAAGTCATACAATTAACATTGGTGCACAAAGATACATATATAAAGATAAATAAGGATAAAATGTGACATATATAAATGCATGAAAATCTTAATATATAAAATCGAATGGTTGGTACTAGCTGCGGTGAATCTGATTGGTCCTCAGCCTCTGGCCAATCAGATTGGTGGGTGTGACGTCACCCAACTGCCACTCTCTTCCCCTTGGCTCGCGCCACACGCGCCACACACACACCACACACACACCACACACACACCACACACAC
>WSYH01016190.1:0-13420 GCA_036426205.1 Ascaphus truei
TATGAGCGGGGGTAGTGTATGAGCGGGGGGAGTGTATGAGCGGGGGGAGTGTATGCGCGGGGTGAAACTGCATTTGGTGAAGGTTGGGATGTAAAGTGAAACTTTGGCTTAAAAATTGAAGTTGAAGGTTCGGGAATTCCAATAAACGTGTTTTGTCACATTTAATTTACCTCCGAAACGTTCAAGATCAACTGCAACATGTACATATGCATGCATGGGGAGAGGAGAAGGTCAGGGGGCTATTAGAAGGTTCAGATATTGTTAGCATGTTCTTTATAATGATTTATTAAGGTAAATAGTTCACCTAGGGAAGAAGTAAGAAGTGAGAATACAGTCACATTAGAAAAGAGCGAATAGTGAGACTGTGATGCACAAAGCCACACTGTGAGGGCTGTGTTGGAATAGGAGGTGTGCAGTGTTAGCGAGAGAAGAGAGATGATAAGGAGGAGGGATAATAATATCCAAGGTTAGTTAATCGCTGAGTGCTGTTAGATCGTTGGCATTTTTCAGTTAAGGAAGCTTAATGCAGAAAAACTGTCTCATATACAGTACAGCTGTGAGTGGCAATAAATTCAGAAATACAGACATTTAGGGGATGCAGTATATACTGTATGATCCGAAGCGGACGCAGTATATACTGTATGATCCGAAGCGGACGATCAAGACGTTTTGGTCCCAAATTCCCCATTGAAGATATATTGATGACGTGTCAATCTTTTTTCCTCTCACATCACATATCACTAATAAAAGCTTTAAGACACAGCTGCAGGAGTGTGACAGTGAGGGGTTAACCAGGCTCACTAATAAAGGTTAAGCCCATCTGGTTAACTTTGATCCATGTATAGGGGTTCGGGAGTGTGAGCTCTTGAGCCCAGTGTTTGCCAATGCATTGCTGTAAATTATGCGACAATAGAGAATTTTTGTTTTCACCTTCCCAGGAGTTCCAGCGAGCAGAGATTGCTGAGGGGAGAGGGGGGAGGGGGGAGTGCCAGCGAGCAGAGATTGCAGGGGGGGGGGAGTGCGGGCGAGCAGAGATCGCTGGGGGGGAGGAGGGTGGCAGCAAGCAGAGATCTCTGGGGGAGGGGGGAAGGGGGGGAGTGCCAGCAAGTAGAGATCGCTGGGCTATGAGTTTCAAAGGGGGGTTTACGGAAAATGTCTTGTCAGAATGTGTCTAGTTAGCGGGGTTCAGAGTTGCTGGAGACCCCTAAAATGTACCCGGGAATCAGCACGGATTCTCGGATACATTGAGGCACATTGCTCCGGCAAAATCTCCCCTTGAAAACGATTGTGTGACCCACCACTAGAATTCCCTGCTTCAGCACAAACCAGAAAGGTTAATGGGGCATAGGGATGTGTGGTATCCCTGGAACGGTGAAGGGGTCCCTAGTTTATGAGGAGATGCCCAGTTAATGCCCAGATCACCCAGAACCTGGTATAGGGGTTCTGGGTGTACTCCAACCCTACATAAGGTTGAAAGGTATTTTTATAGCTAGGTCCGGTATAGTGTGTGGGGAATATGGCTAGTAGGAATAAAGTGCAGGATTCTTATTCTATCCCCCATCACCATAAGACTTAGCAATGTTAAAGTATTTATTTTATTAAACAGTATGTTTAAAGTGTATACTGTATATGCTTGTGCACTTCCAGGTGCAGTGTTCCAAGACACCATGTGGCTACCAAGCTTGGTGCCATCGAGTCTGCTTGGGTCCCGGACATTAAAGCCTCAGAGGTTGCCAAGGTGTGAAAGCGATTTGGGTACCGGAGTTAGGCTCAAGTCCTCACGTCCTGGGGTGAATGGAAGTCATCGGACCACCATTTGCCCCAACCCAGACTTTGAGGAGCCTAACTCAGTTGTTGGCTTCTGCATGACAAGTGGAAGCTTTACCAGGTTGGTGCATGCCCTTGTCTGATGCCGAAGTCCCTCTTGCCCGGCTTCAGTAGACTGACAACACTCTGATTGGCTAGTAGGATTTTTCTCACGCTCAATTTGACTTTAGTATTTCATGAATGGACTCTGAAATACTATAAGAAACCCAACAGCCAATCCGGAGAGCAGATTCTAAGTGCCAGAACCGCTGCTGCAAATTTGAATGTACCAAATGATGCTCAAGGAGAAAAAGCAGCGAGCCGGCTTCAGAAATTTCAGGTCGAGAAATTTTCTACAGTAAGTCCCACTTTTTGCGGCCAAGTTCTGAGAATTGAACGTAGCGGTCACGGCTGGGATTTCAAGCTGATTTTAGTTCCAGGACGTTTGGAGCTAAGTCCTGGTCAAGTGATTTCAAGTCCTCTGGAGAGAAGGAAGTGATGGCGTCTGGAACTCCATGTCGATTTGGGTTTCCATGGCATTTTGGGCTGAGTCCCGCTCAACTAAGGACTTTGTTTTATGTGCCAAATAGCTAGGAAACTTAATTTTTTTTACACCAGGTCCCAGTTACTGGGTTCAAGAGCTAACACTCAGACGTAACCAAAACAGGGCTTGACCCTTATATATGGTTGGGGCACCCACAAACCCAATACAGTTCTGGGCTACCTGGGCACTAGCTGGGGTACCCCCATAACCTAGGGATCCTGTCACGGTAGACCAATGCTTTTAACACATTAATTACCCAGATCCTTTGACTGAGCAAAGCAAGAGATAAAATAAATTGACATTTATTTACATAATGAACATACACAGCTTGATTTACAAAACTTTACGAAAATAGACTTACTGGGACGGGGTAAAACAAAATATTCTACTTCCAGACCGCAATCTTTAGAAATAGAGTCCCTGAGCACAATTTCCCAGGAGCGGGAGCTATGCAAAAGCAAAGCCGCAAAAACAGTCTTTGGCTAGTGGCGCCGCTCGCAACCACTTTTTCTCCGCCAGGACTGCTTGCTTCATACTACTACCGTAGAATTGGTTTGGAAGTCCTTAGTTCTTACGAACTCTTTAACCTCGATACAAATCTTGGCTACGATGTTATAATCTTTGTACCGCACGCTGAATCTTTCACTGTATGATGAATCTTAGATGGATCTCAATCCCGATCGGCTGCAGGTTTTTTTTAAACACACAAAAACCCTATCTGTACACTCTGCAGCCAATCGTGGTGTGGAAACCAAACTTCCCACCTATGGCAAGGTTGCCAGTACTTCATGGAACCGGGCAAAGGGGCTTCATGGTATGCCACGGGCATGCGCGGACTTCGCACCTCAGCCTCTTAGCATACCTAACCAAGCCCACTTCCATAGCGAGATCTTGTCTACCTTTCCCTGGACATCTAGACATTTGCTAGGGGAAAGTTGTTTACATCTACTCCTCCCCACTTAACACACTCAAATGTCGGTCCTTCTTAACTCCGGACACTGTTCAGACATTCTGGGTCCATACCAGCAGGATGTCTTAGAAGTCCGGGTTAAATTATGCATGACTCACATTCAGGAATGTCCTGCCATTCACCTTTTGATCACTGTACTTGTCAATTAAGTGTTTCTGTTGCTCCGCCTGCCTGAATGAAAACTCCCTTACTCTTATAATATTAGTACAATTAAAGAGGGGAACTTTCATTCATCACTTTTTATGAAAGTCTATAAAAAGTGAAATATAACAGTTTTAATGATTTTACTAAACAGGCATACCCCACATTAACGTACACAATGGGACCGGAGCATGTATGTAAAGCGAAAATGTACTTAAACTGAAGCACTACTTTTTTTTCACTTCTCGATGCATGTACTGTACTGCAATCGTCCTATATGTGCATAACTGATGTAAATAACTCATGTGTAACAGGCTCTGTAGTCTCCCCGCTTGTGCACAGCTTCGGTACAGGTAGGGAGCCGGTATTGCTGTTCAGGAAGTGCTGACAGGCGCATGCGTGAGCTGCCGTTTGCCTATTGGGCGACATGTCCTTACTCGCGAGTGTACTTAAAGTGAGTGTCCTTAAATCGGGGTATGCCTGTACGCTATGCGGCAGGCTGTGCGTTTTAAACCTTTTAAATTTGCGTGGTTACAGGGAAACCCGGACACAATAACGTATACATTTGAACAAAGGCTATTGATATTGTCCCCTTATACCTAGCGGGACACACACAGACTTTTTAATACATTTACAGTTTTGCAGCCATTACTGGGCTGCAGAGCTAACACTCTACACTTTAACTTAAACCCCAATAACTTTCTTCACCTTATACCTGGTGAGAGATGTACGGAACCCCTCACTGGGTCCTGGGGTTTGGGCCTATACTGGGACCTGTACTGTAACCCAGTTCCCTGCCCGGTCTTACTACCCCGGTCTGTGCTGAAGCAGGGAGATTTGGCGGTGAGCTGCAAACTGCTTTCTAGGGAGGATTTAATCAGGTGGTCTGTGTTCCTCATGTCCTCATGAATCTGGGGGATTCCTGAGTACATGTTTCTGGGTACCCTCAACATGGGCCCCCTTCTACCCAAACATACCCTGACAACATTTTACCGTAAAATTCCCCCTGAAACTCACGCCCGGCGCATCTCCACCGGTTAGCACCCCATGAGCAGTAAAAACACCCATATATCTTTATTACACAGGCAGTTACTGTCACGGGAGACCAGGTGTTACCTACACATTAATACCGGGATTCTGCACTGAGCACACAAGAGGAGTAAAATACATTTTAATTTATTTCTTTTCAGACAGACACACAAATCTTCAAAATTACACTTAATAAAACACTTACTGGGACGGGGAAACGAAAACAAATGTCCTTGGAACGAAACAAAGTCTCTGGGCACCCCTGCACACATGCAAGTGGGTGCTCACAATGATCCGTGTAGCAGTTCCTGGCTATGGGGCGCAACTTGCAAGCCCTCTATCTCAGCCAACAGGGAAAAAAATGTTCAATCCTTACAGGGTTCGTTCAGGAACCCCTAGCTCTAACGAATTCCAGAAGAGGGGGATGATCCTTAGGCCTCGGGCATGGTGCCTCGGGCCGCGCTGATCTGCACTCCTGCTCTGCCTCGCCTGCTCAAACCGGAGCTTTTTTGTGTCTTGGCAGGCGAGGCAGTGAGCGCGCTTTGGGGGCGGGGTGGAGGTGGGGCAAAGGCGTGGCGGAACGGAGGCGTGGTGGGAGGCGGGGTCAGTCCCTCACTCCCATTGGATGTGAGCGGTCACGTGACTGCTCCTCCGCTCCCCTGAGCGGCAAATTTTAAATTTGCCTGTCCCTCAAATTATCTGAGCCTCCTTACGCATGCGGAAGCGTGCGGAAGCGGCTGCTAATGCCGCGCTGATGACAGATGCAGGGGGTAAGTGCATCTGCTCAGCTCAGCACGGCTCAGCACGGCTCAGCACAGCCTACTGTACTATGTCCCAGGCCTTAGTTACGATATTATTAACCCCTCACACTCCGGAACCACAGACGCTGGAACTTGGTCAAATCATTGTTAAATCAGATTAATCTAACTGGGACTGGGCTGCAGGCATCTTTATAGGGTTAAGGGTCCTATACCTAACATACACACCCAATCCCTTCCTTGGGAACACTTTTTCCCCTATCCCAGACTTGCCAGTAGTTCATAGCATGGGCAGAAGTGGCTTCCGGGTTTGCACAGCGCATGTGTCAACTTGCCACCTAAGCTGCTTAGCATACTGGGTCCAACTTCTTACCTGGCGACAGTAAGTCTGGGGTTTGGCTACCAAGTGTGAATGGCCCCACCTGCGTACTAGGATCTGTTACTCAGGGGTATCCTGGCCACTTCAACACCTAGCCTCTCTGAGGCTTTTCAATTTCGGATTTCTCATAGACACAGGGACACCAACTTAGCAGGGTACCCTTAGAAGCCAAAAGATGAAAAGCCCTCAGCTCATGCACCCTTAACATATTTACATGTAAAAGGATTTATTACTGGGCCGGCAGGGAAAGTTTCCTGCCTGTACATTTTAAAACACCAACACAATATAGTTTATTTATAAAAGTTCTGCTTATGTCACAATTATAAAAGAAGAATTATGACCAAAATGTTCTGGCATTTTTTACATATATATTCATTACATATTTTTCTAAATGTATGAAAGTGTCATTTTTATAAATAATTTTTCGGAAATTTTTTATAAATATTTTTAAAGAATTTTTATAAGAAGTTGTATGAATTTTTATAATAATGTATATGAAATTGCATTATGACAAATATTGGATGAAATAGATAAACTAGTTGACATGCCAACAATATTAATTAGTGTTTTTTATACATACACAATTTTGTCATACAATTAATACTGATATGAATGGGAAATTCACCACTTTAAGCCAAGGGTCCTGTGAGCTTAGCTCTGACCTCTGCAAAGTTTAAGCAAGCTGCGAGGTGTTATAGGATTATCTATTTACCATCTCTTGCTAATGTGAAATTGTTTCATTTTTTATTTCCTTTTTCCCCAATTTCCCTTTCTTTCCTCCCTTCCCTTCCGCTTCCTCCCCCTCCCCTCCTTCTTTTTTCCCTTCCCTTCCCCTTCCCTGTCCTGTAGAGTGTTTTATAGCTCCATCTTTTATTGTTATGTGGTTATATATCTATGTTTGTGATTTACAATTTGTATCAAGTGTAGTTAACTGATTGGAAGGCGTAGCTAATTTTATCCAGACAGTGATCCCAATTGGTTGAGGTGTTAGTATACATGGGTATTTAAACACCTCCATGGGATCACATGACCACCCCCTGAAGAAGTGTCATTTGACACGAAACGCATAGGTGAAGTCATACGCAGCGATGTGATAGCCGTGACGACGGACTTTCGCGCTGCAGCTTGGAGACACCACGAGGACGCCGCTAGGAGAAGTTAGAGTTTCAAGGTCTGTGTCATACCATCTTGTAGTCTTGGACACTACTCCACTTATTACTACGAGTGGGTTTTTTCCCTATGTGAGTTTTCGGGTGTACTTACCCGAACCTCAGTGTGTGTCACAGGCGCTATTAGATTTATATGATCTTATTGTCTATGTAATATTTTCAATGTAGTGTCATTTGGCCTTCATTTTTATCTTATGGTACATTGTATGTTCCCTTTTTATATTATAAAGAATTTGTACTAATTTCCGTTTTTCTTGCCTTCTCTCTATGCGCTCCTATTTTTGTGTTAGAATTATAAACCCTATAGTTATGTTTATGGTTTCTTTATACTTAGTTGCACTCCAAAACTTAGCGTGCTAGCTCTTTCCAAGTGTGAGTTAGCCCCTTAATTGAATGTGCTTTGATCGGAGATCACAGGCACACGCCAGCACTGAAACACACTTTATTTTTTATATGTGGTTTCTACCTGTATGAACAATATAAAACAAATATGTAGGTGTGTCGTATTTCTACAGCTACCTGGGATCCAAAAATTAGATTTCTAGCTCACTCCTAGTGCCGCAAATACAATTAGCACATTTCCCATACATCCAGTTACCTGCAGCTAGCTTTAGAGCTGCAAAACAGGGACACAAATAATAGTGTAGGGGTAAACATGATAAAATGGGGTCAATACAGATGATGTAGGGGAAAGCATGTCAGTGTGGTGAACATACAGTTAACCGCTTCCGTCCCAACACGATTTTGGGTTAATAGTGGTGGTGTTGGGGAAAACAGGGGATTATGGGGATAATACATTTTAACCCGTTCACTTCCAACAGGGTTTAGGGTTAACCAGCCATGTATAATGCCTTTATTATTGGCCTGGTTAACCCCTCTCGCCACAGTTACCTGCCACAATTCCTAATATGGCTTAGGACACCCAGCTGGGCATAATGCCTTTATTTACTGGCCTGGGTACCCTCCACCGTCACAGATCCCCTCAGCTACAGGGACATTCATTACTGTGCCCCATTCTCCTTTCTGGGCTATGATGTCGCCAGGTACGCTAGTGGTGAGCCACGCTTGCAGTTTCAATGGGAGATAATGCTAAGGGGTACATTTTTAGGGGAACCGAAAACCCCGACCCCAGCTACCTTGGCACATTCTGACAACAATTCCTCTGCAAAATCCCCTTAGAAACTTATGCCCTAGCAATCCCTGCTCACTGACATGCCCAGAAAGATAAAAATACATCAAATATTTTTATTACGTGTTATGCATTGGAAAGTTACAATGTTACTGGGCCCAATAGCTAACTCTTTTGAACCCTTGTATACGGATCAGGGGTAACCAAAAATGGGGTTAACCTTTATTTGAGAGCCTTGTTACCCCGTACCATCATACTGGGTGACCTGGATTGACCTAGGTTCCCCATCTGGCATGGTGACCTGCATCCCTGTGCCCGGGAGCAGATCCTCTGAATTGACCATATCAGGTCTCACAAGGGTAAACAAACAAAACGAAGAAAACCGAGCCCTACTTCCATGCAGGAAAAAAATGATTAAGCAGAGAGCGTTCCCATGATAAAAAAGCTAAGGTAATTTATTGAATCATAAAAAGGACATACAAAGAGAAGTAGCCCACACCTACGCTTTTCACACCAAAGAGCTTTGTCAAGGTGAAGAAAAAGTACTTACCAGCTCTGTGCGCCATCGCCCACAATCCCTTCTCCTTCCTGTGACCTCAGCGCAGGAGTCGTAACTTTGAAATGAAAAACTTTATTAACACAAACGACTAACAATACTAACACTCCGGCAGTAAAAGGGCAATTGAAGTTTAAAAACATATAAAACAATGACAAAATAGGCAAAATCTATATACTAGTGATACATGATTAAACAATAATAATCAACATTCAGTACCAGCATCCCACTAATAAATCTTAATATCCCTACATTTGAAAAAATATAAGGACTGATAGGATAAGGAGAAAAATAATATGTATGTTTTTTTTATATATACAACAGTTGGAAGTGATGATGGGAAAGCAACCATATGACTTTGTATAATATATTATAACTAAATCATTAAAAAGTGAATGAACAAATAATTGAATCAATAGTTGGCTCCATCAATTAGTCCTGTGTTTCAAACATGTTATTCCATTGTGTGTGTTTGACTATATATAAATTTGACATCACATAAAAGATACATCTAAACTATAGCAACCAATTATCTATTAATATAAACAATACTCTTGAAACCTAAGGAATATATATATAATATAAGCCGGGTCAGTGGGAAATATGAAATTGCCAAGGGACATGTGCACGTTTTGCCACCTCGGTCCCTGGCTATCTCATGCCACCTGCTGGGTCAGGCTCCACTAGGTCTGGCAGAGCAAATGGCATTACTAACGATTGCCACTGTTCCCCGGACCTGGGTGCTTGAGCCGTTCCCTCCCACCAAAGTGCTTTTCACACCTGCTGTATCCTCTGGCTACTTTGAACTCTGATGTCCAGCAGACCTACTGGCGCCTATGGGTTAGCCCCGCCAGCCTGCATGGACATCGGTTCTGAAAGTCCCAAGCACATACAGTACATTTCAGTTTATTAATAAAATATGGTTTAATACATCCTAAGTCTCTGGGTATGGGGAATAGAATAGGAAGATGTACTTTGATTCCTATCAGCCGTATCCCCTGTACACTATCTTATAGGATCTAGGGCCTCATGCAGTAAAGTCCGATAGAAGTTATCGGCAGGGTTTTGAACTCGCCATGTTTTACCAGAGTTGCTCTCACGGTATGCAGAAAGGCCTGAATACCAGTGAAAGCAATATTTCCAAACATGGCGAGTTGCCAGCGGTGATAGGACTTGCCCTCACCCGGCGAGTTGTATCTGCTGCAGAGAGAGATCCGGCAATTTCTGCGAAAATCTCGCCAGAAATCAAAATATTTTTACATTTAAATTTTATTACTGTCTATTGTAGCAGGGGGTTTCCTGAGCAGAACCGCGTTGTTTTCAGGTCCGGGGACCCCCTACTTCCCGAGATACAGGCCCCGTTATGGGGTGCCAGTATCTCCAATGCATGGAAATGTCCCGATCAAGTGACCGTGCATAGGAGATACCGGAACCCCATAACGGGGCCTGTATCTCGGTAAGCAGGAGGTCCCCGGACCTGATATCAATGTGGTCCAGCTCCCGAGACACCTTGCTCATCTACATTAGTATTCAAATTTAAATGTAAAAATATTTAGTAAGCACCAATACACAACCCATCCCCTGTACCCCCCCATAAAACCCTGATTTATTATTTTACACACACTTTTAACCCCAGGCATGTGGGGGTCCCCAGTGGTCCAGACAGGTGTCTGCAGGCCCCACAGTACACCCTGGGGTACCCATGGGTGTCTGGGGGCCCTCCAGGTGGTCCTCGCTTGGCTCAGTGGGCCTCCAGGTGGTACCCGTGGGTGTCCGTGGGCCACAATGGGGTCCACGGGTGTCTGGGGGCTGTAGGGTGGTTCCCACAGGTGTCTGGGGCCATTGGGTGGTCCCTGCGGGTCCGCGGGGCCCCCACAGCTGTGGGGCCGTCGATTATACCCCGCAGGTGCCCACCGTGGGTCCTCAGGTGGTACCCGTGGGCATCCGGGGGTCCTCGGGTGGGCCCCGTAGGCGTCCGGGGGTCCTCGGGTGGTCCCTGTGGGTCCCCGCAGGCCTGAGGTTCCAATCCTGTACAGTATGTCAAAAAGAAAACATGGCCTACATTTAAATCAATACTCCTCCCCCCCACCCCCAAACACAGTACAGAAATGGGCAAAATAACTATTATCCAGATATGGATAATAGATTTTTTGCCCATTATTAATCACAACATTAGCCATCATAAATAAAATAAATAAAACCGTTCTACTTACCCCTGCCTATATGAAGGGTGTCCTCGTCAGCTTACTACAGTTCCCTTTCCTCTGTTGCCAGAAAGCGTACATACAGTAATTAATACAATCTAATGGCCCCTAGCTCCTTAATAACCTTAGTGGTTAATAACCGCTATAGTAATTAAGGGGTTAACCCACCCTGCCCTGCTACCCACCTTGGAGGCCTAACCACCCACCCCGGACCCACTATACCCACCCTTCACACATTCACTGGTACATCATTCCCATATAATATGTGTGTGATCGAACAATATACCAAGAAATGGGGAAGGATTAAAAAATCAGGCCCAAATAAAACACATTACATAGCCAAATATAAATCATAACATAGCCAAATAAAAAACATTAAACAGCAAAATCAAACACAGCACATAGCAAAAACACAGCACATACTGTAGCAAAATCAAACAGCACATAGAAAATTAAATATATAACATAGCAAAATCAAAGACATCACATAGCCAATTAAATAGATAACAAATGCCAATAAAACAAAAAATAAAACAATTGAATGGCATAGTGGGTAAACGATGTCCATATAATCTGTGCATCATTTAACACTATGCCAGTTAATGGTCAAACTAAAATAAATAATCACAAACAAAATCCAATGCCATCCAAACAATCAGAAATTAAAAAGAAATACAGAAGTAAACAGAACTAAATTACCACCAATCAATTAATCAGATCCAAAATAAATTCCACAATTCTCACTGAAAACACCAAAACAAAACCCTTATGAAATAAATGAAAGTTCAAAGTACTGTAACCACCATCACACAAAATCTAACTACCAAAAAAAAGCCACTATTAAAAAGCAAGCACCCCCTGAAATAAACTATTGAAAACACCGCTAAAATTACATTTTACTAAATAAAAATGACATTGCCGAAACATTTATAAACAAACAAGCAAACTACATCTAAAATACATTAAAACAAGCATTTGCACAAACAACCATTGATTGTCCCCTATATGTATGTATATCCATAGAGACATACACAAATACAGTGGCAATGCATAGGCATCCAAAAAAATTAAATCACAATCAAAATCAAAAACCTGTCAAAGAAAAATAACATACTGCACATTCCATATTTTTCCTTACCTTTAGATATCTTCACCCTCCGAATCCCAGGGACACCGCATGCATCTGAACCAATCCACAAACAGGAATCAGGTAAAAAAAATCCAAAGTCTTTGTCTTCTTTCTTTTTCTTCTTCTGTAATTTGTAATCCAATTTCATCACTTTCTTGGGTCTTCTGGGGTCTTCATCTGTATCTTCTTCTTCATCTGTTTCTTCGGCAGGCATGCCCTTGTCCTCCTATAGGAGGAGGAGGTCCTTCCTCCTCAGCTTCTTGGTGTAAAATGAGGCGACATAGCTTTTATAGGCCTACAGTATAACGCCACATTTTCTGCAAATGGTTCCCACGGGCCTGATTGGCCAGTGAAAACCATGTGCTTTTCCTTTTTTTTTTGGTGACGTCATGTAAAGGAAATGAAGCCAACCAATCAGAAAGGCTGGCTTCCTTTCCCTTTAACATGACGTCATTAAAAGCAAGTTGGCCGGCGTCACATGGTACTTGAGCCAATCAGATCATGGGAACTGTATCCCCAGTCTGATTGGCTGTTGTAGACCATGGATAAGACCTTCACACTTCCAACACTAAGCACACAACGGCACCCTCCACGCTCACCCCCTCCGCCTGCAGAATACATGCATGCCCTTCTGGTGGAGTAGATGACAACCCCTGTAAGGCCACGACAAGAAATGACAACCCGAATAAGGCCACGAAAGTAGGAAAGCATCCTCCCAGACCACCTACCCTCGCCCGCTGCCAGAAGCACACCGGCTCCAGCACCCAGGATTGTAACGCTGCCAGACATCATCTTGAGAGAACTGCCCCAGCACGTCCAGGAGAAATACAAGATCGGAAGTGCTGGTCTAGCCCAGAAATATGCCCTGTCCACCTTTAAACACCCCGTCAGTTTTGAGACGTACAGCGAGTGGACCCACCATGTAAATTATGAAGGGAAAGATAGCAAGAAGGGTCTGCCGGCAAATTTAAGGAACACAATTTTTGGAAGAAGTGCAGAGTTATTTTCATGTTACCGCTCATGTTTTGAGAACCGTGACAGACACCATCAATGGCCTTTAGAGGCATACAAGGGCTGTTCCCTGGAAGGCCAGCCAATTTTTGGACGACTTTGCTGTTTGATTGTACTGTGCTGCACTGTAGTTCAACATTTATAGAAAAATGTTTTTAATTTAAAAAAATACCTGTTGTTTGTTTTAAATTGTTTCATTGTTTCATGTTTTTAATGCTTGGTACTGTATAATCATTTATTTCTATTTCTGTTTTGCATGTGCATGTCTGGAGCTGGGCAAAGATAACGTGCAGGAAATCCCCCACATACACACCAATACTGGCAGGTAAGACACAGTGCTCCAATCCATAACTTATTATAGATATAGTTCTGTATACAGTATAGAGTTACAGTATATACTGTACAGTATACTGTAGTTATACTGTATATAGTACCAGCCTCAGTATGTCTCTAACTCCATTCATAGATCTCCATCTCTCCTTCCTTCACCACTTCTCTGTTTACATGAACTCCTTTCTTACCTGCGTCCTCTGACACCACACAGCTATATTCCCTGCACTAAAACACACCCCTATAAATCATCCTCACACATCCT